>PNEQ01015546.1:0-24177 GCA_003012365.1 Medauroidea extradentata
AAATCCACGGGTAAGTCATGTTGTTACATCATTCTCTTGTAGTGCAAAAAAAAAAAAAAAGTAAAGGTGACACGGTGTCACTTTTACTTTTTTTTATATTTGTTTTTAAAACGCAGTTTTTCTGGTTCGCAGACGGGCAGGACATATCACAATTTTAATAACCATCGTTGTAGTTGTTTTTCCAAATCAAACATTATTTTGCTCAGTTTATGAAACATTAATTTTTCTTGTTTATACGAAATAATGCTCTAGTACATATCACTGTACTATTGAATTGGTTCAGTAATATCAAATGTTTGTATGTGTGAATGAACGTATTTTACTTGTGTCGTGTGGTCTGTGTGTACGGATATAATATATATGTTTGTAAATACATATATTTAATATATGATAAACATAGCATGGGTCATGTAGGGCCAGCTACATCCCTTCCACTCCGAAAAAAAAAAACCATTCACCTGTTGTTCAAAATAAATCGATGAGTTTTAGCAAAATATCTTTAAATGCATTACAATTTTTTCTTAATTTTATATTCAATATTTACGTTCAGAAACCCTTTAAATAACACAAAATTGCATGTTAAAATTCAAATTTTCCCGGGGGAGGGCCCCCGGACCCCCCGCTTTAACGGCAGGTACTAGCGGAAAACTTCCTGTATACACACTTGCTTACATAATCATCCAATCCACGCCTCGCCACTGCTGAAAGGACAGTTTTTAGTGGACAGAAATTTCAGTCAATATTGAAGTGTACCAGAAAATTATATCTTCATATTATTTTTCATGTAATTTACAGTTTCGTCATAGCAAAATCCTTAAACGACACATTCTCATTACGTGGCTTTATCTCTCGTCACTTCTAATACAAACTGCAATGAAGATTGTGGAACGGTTTTAAACAACGTGTGACATGTTTCTCATTTAATAGTTTATTAGGCCCTACCATCAACAATTGGTTTGTATACAAAAACGACTAAATCCGCACATGTATTTTAAAATGAAAGAAACTCGCGTCTTCGTTGCCTCACATACGGAAAATATATTTCAGTTACCATTTTGACCGTCTACATGGCGCGACGATGCTGCTCCTAACGTTGTTTTGCATCCCCTATATACAGGAGTTGTCAGTAGCTATCATCCCTTACCGGCCATCACAAGTATAAAACTGTTGACCATAGTTTAACGAAATTTCCTACCTCAAAAGTGCAGCGTACCAGCGCGTTAGAGGCAGTGGCGGCTCGTGGATTGTTGCCAGGTGGGGCTGCAGATAGTCGGAACTGTACAATCTTGATGAACGCGCCGTAGACCAACGACCATGAAATATTTGCAGGCTACTAGATCTTTTATGGTCACTCAATAGTAAGGGGCACCTGCACATCAGCGTGTCAGTGGCTGTAGAGTGAACCAGTGCACAACCCTGTACAGTTCTTGGCAACTGCAGCCCTACCTGGCAACAACCCACGAGCAGCCACTGGTTAGAGGCTCGAAAGCGATGGACCTGTAAGGGCGACCTTGAAACACGCATCAAATCTCGCTTCGCCACAACGAGCCAAGTGTTGAGATAGCGTGCAAGATTCCCACCAATTCAGTTTTACTATGGGATTTTAAAGGGAAGTGTTAGACAATTATACTGTATTTTCAGGTTTTGAGACGTAACATTTATTCAAATTGTATTAACAAAATGTTCTCATCGACAAAGCATAGGACACATTTCTGGTAAACTGCTTGACATTAATAATAATGGAATATTTCATTATCTTGTCATGCAGAATCATTGCAAGAGGATTATAGGTTAACTTTCAAGAATTCTCTTGCAATGATTCTGCACGACAAAATAATGAAAAAATTCCATTGCTACATACTATCCACCAATAAAATTAATTGGTAGAGACCTGAAAAATTCGCGGGTTCAATGACGTGTAGGTTAGCCTCCAAGAATACATGTTAAATCGTGCAGACAGCAGCTGTTTATTAGCTGCTCTCTGACAGTGAAATGGACCTGTATTCAGTTACAATTTTATTATTGGCTCAGCTACTTCCAGGAAATTTCGAATAAGTCAACGGTCAATTGTGGACGAGATACAGACCTATAGTTGTTGTAACTCTAGCTTGAGCCTAAAAGAAAACGCGAATTTTTCAGGTCTCTATTAATTGGTAAACTGCTTGACGTAAGTAATCAACAGCACAACACAAATAAAGTTTTATTGACAATATTAACAATAAAAAATATCAGTCTTCTGACATCTGTATGCGTGTGTACTTTTACATGAATATTTAATATTTTTTTGATGAATATGTGCTTAACACTTTATTGCAAAGAACGACTTTGTTGAATTGCTAAAGACATGAAAAATTAACGTTTTTATTTTAAGCCAGACTAGCCTCCACTGATGTATACACACTGGGATTTCATTGCTCGCCAGTCTTTACTTGTATTTGACTGATTCACGTACGATTGGTCAGTCTGCCGGAGAAATACCTATGAATCATTAGCTCAAAGTTTTCCCCGCCACAATACACGGCACTGTAAGGGTAATAGTGAACAATAGATTGAGTCTGTTGTCTGACAATCCCGCCAACTTTACAGATCTCTATGAATTATAAACACTACGCATCAAGTCCAGGTTATCATAGTGTTACAGTGCCGTCGTATTTACAAACTCGTACCGAAATTCAAGTCGATTGAATGAATAAAATATAATGAATACAAAAACAAAGGAAATATGAGAATCAAAGAAACCCGCAATAAATATGTCTGTGACATTCTCACGCAACTTCTGTAAATAACTCATAATATGTATATTATTCATATTTTCATAAAATACAGCTAAGAACCATCCCAATGAAAATAGCTTTCAATAAAAAAAAACATTGAAAATTGTTTATCCGCTTCTGAACTACAACGTCACAAACACACAGTCAGACATAGCTGTCAAACTTATAAGACCTTTATTTTTTGATCAGGGGTTAAATTTTAAAATGAAAGATAAACACATGTACAACTCTAAACCATACTTCACTCACATTAAACAAAATTGTATTGTCGTCGCTTTAGTCGCATTGGAAATATAATAACAATAGTAAACCACTGCACGCCAGTAGAACTGTTTGCATGTGATGTGGTACTACCTTTCATACGTCGGTCAGCGACAAACATAGCACATTAGATTTTGTACCTTACGCACAAAATTATTGTATTTGGAGTCCCCTTAAAATTTCAGAACCACAGAATTTTCGCAAAAGTATAATAAGTTCGCCTACGGAAAATATCAAGGAACAGGTGAAATTGTTAACAATCTGACAAACAGGATAGTGAGCTGAGAAATGCCGTGAATGATGAATAACGCGATGAGGTGGCGAGGATCAATTTTGATCTACGCAGTATTTTTAGTTGAGCCCCGGAGATTATTCTAGCCGACATTGGTACAAATTAGTCGTACGGTGTAGCAATGACAATGAGTAACATGTGATTAACATAGAATAGCTGAACATTACCGTGTCCTCCCTGGTAAAACGCTGCTTCGTGCCTTCAGGCTGTAATATAATGACAAAGCCGTTTCAGATAAAACTCAGAATCACTCCTCGCACTGAATAATGGAGAACTGGTAATTAATGACGTAAATTTTATGCTCTCCAGCAAATATCATATTCTGTACATCTCTTATGGTATTTTGGTTCCGCTTTCTATTCCTCTCATTTCATTTTTTCGGTGTTTTTCCGAATATTAAAACGTGTACTTAGTTGTATTTTCACTATTAATACACAACTGTATTTGTGTGTTAGTTTAAAAAAAACGGGGGAAAATACAATGACTGGTTAGAAAAGCCTGATGAAAGTACTGCAAAAAAATGAGTAAATGAAATGTAAATAATTTGACTGTTTTAATGATCGGCAGAATCATCTGCAATTTATAGACGACGTTTCTATCAGCGCGCTTACAAGATCAAAACGAAGACTTGGACACAATCCGTCACAAGGAAATTTCCACGCACATGTCCAGGCTATTTCCTGGCGATCCACCAATAGCGCTCAACTTTTTTTTCCCTTATCGGCTATAAGTAATGAGAAGTCAGAGGACGGTCCAGTCCAGCCATCACGGTTGCACAAATGATTCTTCCGCAGTGAAATATAAGAACGTTCTGTCCCGGCCAACAGCTGTCATCCCTGTCTGTTATTGCCATGTCTACGTTCTTTCTTTCTCTCTCTCTCTCTCTCTCTCTCTCTATCCCTCTCCTCTCGCTCTTCGGCAGATGCGTTATTGGAATGCAGCCCACACAAATATGCAGCCGGCCCGTCCTAGCCCGTCTCGGGAATGCCGGTCGTTTGCATTCATTTCGTTTTCTCATTCCTGCGACCCCGAAAAAAGATTCCAGGGGAGAAAAAATGGAGCAATCGCGGGGATCGCCCCAGAAATAACGTTTGGTACGCCGCAAGGAGCACTCCTACCGAAATAACAAAAGCAAACGCAAACAGCAAAACAATGCGACCGCAGAAACAGACTGGTTGGCCAGCGAAAACGTGCGCCGAGACGAGAAAACCATCGTGACTCAGAATAGGTGCATGTAGCTACACATTTTTTCTAAATGCCATTTCACATGTTCAAATATTTATTGAATTTAATTTCTTGAATTAAATTTATTGAATAGCATGACGATTCAAGAAATTTTATTCAATAAATATTTAAGGTACCACTTGAAAAGTTATTACACAATTTATAAACAAATGCACAAACTAAAAATGGTAACTCTTTTATAAGTATCTAATAACCCTGCACGACACAAAAATGTTCGGTTTAGGCAGTACAAAATTTCTTATTATTGTTGTATATATTAAGTTATTTAAAATAAATAATGCTCATAGTTATTTTTAATATTGTATATTTCGCATTCAGAATACAAACAATATGTTAATTGAAATAATAATGTTAAGAAAACCTCTTTTATAGACATTTTCTTTATTACTTTTTTCAAGAAAATTTCAAACATGTTTGAAACTAAAATCTTTGACGAAATTCATGACATTCAATTAATTGAAAGACGAAGTGGCCTCGGTTATGACGTTAGCATGGCGTCACATGACATTCAAGAAAATGAATTCAATAAATTTGAAAGATATGATCGTGTCAAAGGGCCTTAAGTCATTTTCCAATACGGTTTAGGAACTCGGGAGCAAGAAATTGAAGTGCGCATATAAGTTACAATAATTTGTAGTTTTTTCCAGTTCTGTCCCAAATGATCGGTATATGACACATCTGTGCCCAACTTCCTGTTTCGTGTCGTCTTACTGCACATTGTCAAAGCACCACTCGGTCGCAGCGGCGTGTGTAGATAAAATGGTTACGTTTGTAATTCACCACAAATGAGTGATATTTTCACATATTATACTAACATTTAAAATCGCAACAAAAAAGGCAAATAATACAAATATTTACACCGACGAAACGAACTTGCTTAACGATCATTTCAATACAGTTATACTCAAAATACATACATTATATTCTTGCACAAACGTGAAAATGTAATTTCTAACACAGTGGGAAAAAAAAAATTAACAGACGAAGGTGTGCAAACCTATGTATTTTATGCTGTACTTTTGAAATCAGTAAAATGACATGGACAAGTTTCAACGAAACATTTTTACTGAATGCAAACCGTTGGTTTCGTTTCAATCTGTGTAACAGTACAGTATTCTATTCCACTCAGTTTATCTTCTTGTAACGATGAACATAGTGTAGGTTAATTCCCATGTTCAGAAAGAAATTGGATGAATTCCCACCCATGAATTTGAGCTTCTACACTACTACGTGCAGCACATCCCCAAAAGATAATGTTTACCTGGAAGTACTGTTCAAAGACTGAAACACAACGAAATGAGATGTAACTTTGGAGATACAACAACTCATCGCGTCCGTCCTTCATTCACCCGTTAAAAGCTTGGCAAGCTGTTGACTTTTAACGGACATAAGGACGGAAACACAGCCATCTATACATGTTAGTTTTGCCGACAGCTACTTCAATAAAAATGTAGTTCATTCTGACCGAGTTTATTAGAAGGTTGGATATTGTTAGCTCGGGGTTTGTTTCGATTGTGTCTTGTTTTTCATGTGTTTGTTTGCACAGCAGTTTTTTTTGTCGTGGGCAATAATTTTTAAGCGTATGTAATAATGCGAATAAGAGTCACTTTTTATGGAACAATTTTATTGAAAACATTAATTTTCAGTCGTGTCAGGGACAATGAGCTATAGTCCATTTCATGTAAGAATACAATTTTTCGACAGCTGTTTTCACATTTCTTTTTATAGTTGTTGCCATATGGTAAGCGTGTTTTCATCTCTCGTAAATGATTTTTGATCAAAACTTACTCAGCTGAATCTCAAACTATGAAGTACATCAAAATGAAAAGTAATTTTCTGTACAAATAGGTACACATTATGGTCTTCAGAAATGTCAAAAAATGGAATTCTTATGTGAGACAGACTATAACGATAGACGGGGGACGTCTCAGCAAGAAGCAGCGCGCGGCCGGGCTGTCGGATGTCGGATGCGACGCGCTACAGTCACAAGTAAACGTTTTCTAACAAAAAAAGAGTTACGATTAGCTTAAAATAACAAACAAAAATATCTCGTAAAATTAATAAATTCTATGCGTTACCAATTCAGCAGTTTCACCAACATTTGGGCGCAAAATTAAAATGCATATTTCAGCAATGTCGCGTCCGCGATGCGTACAAAACAGAAATACTTTTTTTTTCGGAAATCACGTCGCTGCCGCGACATTTGTCGCGCAAACGTTATAGAATCCTTAACGCTGACTGGCTATTAAGAGTCAAGCATTACATGCCGGCCGCTGAGGGGGCGTGGTTGACGCAGTGGCTGGAGCACACGCCTCCCAACAAGGCGATCCGGGTTCGATTCCCAGCGGAGTCGGATTTTCGTATGTGGGAATCTTACAGGACGATGCCGCTGGTCGACGGGATCTTACGTTCTCCCTTCATTCCGGTGCTTCTGCATACTCATATCATGTCACCCCAGGGTAGTGCTAAAGACCTAGATGTTATTTGCTGACCAAAATCTCTCCACTCTTCTCGCGCGGCCGAAGGGGGGGGGGGAAGGGGGACGCGAGGTTGGTACCGCCGCGACGCTATCTGCGGCGTCGCGCGCCCCGCTGGCTCGTCATGTGCTTAGGGGCGGCGCGCCGAGTCACACATGTATATTCGGACATCTAAGAATAAACTATTCCGTCTGGCAGGTGGTCTAGCCAGCCGCCTACCTTCTCCTCCCCCTCTTCTCCTTGTTCAACCCTCGGGACAGTCGAGACGTCGCGGCGGCATGCCGATCAAACAGCAGTACGCACCCTGAAAATAAAACAGGCCGGCTGTGAAGTATTCTGTCGGGAGCTCATCCAGACCCGGGGTTTGTCGCAGGCAGGGAGAAAAAAATATCCCACAACCTCTTGCTGTTGCTGACAAAAAAAAAAAACACTTATTTTGAAACAACCCAATAACGAACTGTGTTATAAATTACTAGCTGTCCCGTCATGCGATTTAACACCCATTAAACTGTTTAGGGTGCCCAGTTTTGCCACCCTCTCTCTCCCTCCCTCTCTCTGAATTATAATTTTTTGGCACAAACCTTCACGGACACAAGCCCAATAACCCACCAAAGTTTTTTGCCACTAAATATTTGGATATCCCGTGCTGCACTTATATCCCGTTTTTCGCTTCCCCCTCCCTTATCCTTCCTTCTTCATTTTTTTTTTTTTTTTTTTTTTTTTTTTTTTTTTTTTTTTTTTTTTTTTTTTTTTTTTTTTTTTTTTTTTTTTTTTTTTTTTTTTTTTTTTTTTTTTTTTTTTTTTTTTTTTTTTTTTTTTTTTACAGAATCCTTCACGAGCACACGCACCAAAGTTTAATCTCAATCGGATGAGTGTTATATATCACAGAGAAAAGTATATTGTAAAATCAAACTAAATTAGTTTGAAACAACCAAATGATATGTTTGAATACGTGCAAACAAACGTATGGCTTGTCACGACTAAATTATTTATTTGAGACATTTTTGTTGTTTTAACTAAATAACCTGGTAGATGACACCATACAGATGCTCGCGTTTTCATTTGAAAATAAATTTAACATCAGTTAACGTCTCGCGCAGAGATTTTCTGATGTTAAAATAATTTTCAAATGAAAACTCGAGTATTTTTGAAATTCGATTAATATAGAGGCACAGATATTATGACATTAAAAATTATAAAAATGACAGACTTCCATTTTTGTAGGTTTTGTGGTTTCAAGCCTTTATTTTTCTAAAAACGGTTTTTAATTTTTTACCCGAAAGTAAAGCATACTACCGCATAGGACTAGCTAAGTAAACATCCGCTGATATATTATCTACTCGGCAAAAAAATCTCATCGAATTTTGATGAGTAGTTAAGATGTTATTGACGATTGAGTATGCCAGATATCGGCTCGACATCGTACCTTTCCAGTATCATAAATGAAGAGCCAGAGAAATTGTTGAATATGTCTCTATCTATAAATATTGCACTTGATGATAATGTTCGAATTTTAAAATGTAGTTGGTACTAAGTTTTACATTGTTTCCATTAAATGGCTAGACGTATATTAAACCCTGTATTACTCAATAATTTTAATAACTATACTTGAGCTGTCCATGTATAAAAAGCGCAATGCAAGGTAAGCTACTAGCTACGCTCATATTGTCATATTTTAGAATAAACTTTATAATAAAGTCTTGAATATGGAAGAAACGACGAAACATGCAGCATAGCGAGTGATAGGGTGCCTTAAGAAGGCGAGGGATATATATATAAAAAAAAGCCTAGATAACCGTTTTAGCCAACTTTGTAAGCAGATGTTTTGAAGAAGTGTGCATTCCTTTAGCGTAATCTCTTGCGTCAAAATAAAAATTGCAAAATTTCGGAGTAGCAAATTCTTCATCAGAAATCACTTTCTGGCAAAATTTTGCTAACAAAGTCGAAGTAAAATGACATTTCCGGGATTGTCTTTTTTTTTTTTTTTTGACAAACAAAAATGGTGAAGATTTTGTAAAATGTGTTCAGTGATAATTTATGTAGCACGTCCTCTTGAGCATGACAGACAAAGCAGGACAGAAAGGTTGGCCAGATGGACTGTACAACTAGTTGACCGCGAAGTCGAGACAGAACATATCGCTCGGACAAAGAGGGACGGAAGGGAATAGTTCCATGACTTTTTGTAAGGTACCATATGGGTGATCTCGGTAGACAACGGAAAGCCGGAATCAGGATAGTCGGACCTGCGATCGAACCAGGGTCCTCTCGAGTACGAGTCTGTGTTTCCGTTGTAACACCTCGCTGGGTTGACGAAGCAGGGTTTCGTAATACTGAACAACGTGTAAAGGCGGATTCACAACCACACTGTCCGTACGAACACACACACGTACGTTAAGTATTAGAGATTGTATTCACGACAATATTTAATCTAGACACGCGCGGAAATTGTTTATGTCCTAACAGAATGTCGGTAATTCAATATCTTATTATATTTTTTTTAGAAGCGAATTAAAAAATGTATGAATACAAGATAAATAATTTCTAAGTATAAATTAATATTTAACTGAGACTTATGTTTGCACATGTTGCAGTCACAACCACCACTTGGCGTACGTACGAAGTAGAAACTTGATCAACTCTGGTATAGGCTGTTCACGATAAAGTGAGCACTACTTCATTTTTTCTTGCAGCCGTTTTGAAGCCACTTTAAGGCGCTCGCCTACTGGCCGTGTGCTTGTGTGAGTGAGACACGGTGCCAAGGGCGATGTTGACCGACTCATCTGGTGCGGTATCGCCTCTACCGCAAGACACTGAAACGGCGTGCAGTGGTATCGTAGATCACTCGCCTGACTGACACTTTCAGTGGTGACGCCATATTTTTACTGGTGGAAAGTTTTAAGCAAAGTACATTACATGCTCCTAGAGTAGCTTCACACGAATCCCGTGACTAGTTGTCCAGATATAACAGGCTGAAAAAACTGTTTTTAGCCATTTTGAGGAGCTCCGAAATGTTTTTTCTAATCGACGTGATGCTTCGAAATGACTATTCAGTCATCGTTTGGAGTGTATTTTCTTTTCGTACGTAGACACATTTGGTATATGTGGAATAGTTTCTTTAAAAAAACGTATTTACGGACTCGCTGCAACGCATTTTAATCGCGCGGTAGGCGAGGCTCTTAACTAGTTTTGATACAAGAACTTCCAAGTATCTAAAAATAAGTGTAAACATTTCTCTCCGGTCAAAACGTAACATATACTGCCCCAATAAAATATATTTCTTATTCATAATGCGTTTTAGCGAGTGCTCAGTTTGCTCTATCCATTCTAAGGTTTCAAGTGATTTACAATAAAATGTTTGCACAGCAGAAATTTAATTTGAATTGTTGAAAAATGTAAGGTAACTGTGTTAACGGCACTATCACAATGTGAGGAATAGAGATACAATTCAAATGCTTTGATTTATTGCGTTAGCAATGTTTATTTCTGCTGCAACCTTAGAGTGGACAGAGTATAGTGAACAGCATACGCACGCCACGCGGATGTGAATGTTAGCGTATCTCGTTCCATGGTAAGAGAAAGAGAAGAATCTCGTCCCTGGGTAGGGACGTCGACCGATACACCGAGAGGTGCCTCACACGCGCCCTACTCGCTCCTCGGAAATACTCGGGGGCATTCGTTCATCCTCGGCAATAGAGCCACACATCTCCCCATATAACACCGTCCCCTGTGACAATTGGTTTAGTTTATGCTAGTTTAGTTTTAAACGTCAAAAATTACTGAATCTAATGATGGTTTTGTTAGGTTAGCGCAGGACCGTTTTATGAGAATATGAGGCCCGGGGCAACATAAATCTGAGCCCCTCCCCTTATCCCATTTTTAAATGTAGTAATGATGCAAGCTTGTAGGCCCTGATGTAATTTCCTGACATATTGGCTGTGTTGTCAGATCTCTGACCTCGGCAATCCTGGATATCGGTGTCGTGTTTTATTGTACTGGTTACGACTTCACTTAAATTGTTTTATTTTTTTTTTTGTTCAAATTGGGATGAAACGCAAAAACCTTACCAGGAAGAAAATTCCGAAATGCAAAAGACTCCTGAAATGTTACAATACTAAAATGAATAATTCAAAAGGAAAGCAACGTTGGCTTTCTTTTAGAACCTAAGTCCAGATTTTCCAAATTTTGTATTCCAGGCGAATATGATGTTAATTTTCATGGCGCTTCTAGTGTTAAAGTATACTATGCGTTAGCTTTCTTCTATGCTCAAATTAAAAAACTTCGTACCTATGGTGTAGCATGACTACGAAGATTTTCTTTTTGCTCTCCTATAAAATTTGCAGAAATGGACTTACAAGGTTTTAGAAGTAAGCCAAAGACAAGTCGTTGATGCACCAGATAATTTAAACACACACTTTACATTGATTTTTTTTTTTTTCGCGGAAACCATCACGGTTTAATGGGAACTTTCAAAAGGCCAATTCATTTCAGATTAAAATATTTTATATTTGTAATCCAAAACGTGAGGCCCAGGGCAAATAGCCTTTCTGCCCCCACCCCCCTTTTTCCCAAATAGTCGCAGGCCCTGATGGATTAGCAAACTACAGCGAAATGAATGTAGCCTATGTGGCGCTGCATTTTCGTTCAGTCACTGAAGACAACGGAATGCTCCCGAGTATGCCCGAGGAACGGGAAAGTTAAAGCGACCCAGACATTCGTGGGCACCGACTGGCGGAGGGGTCGTGACTTTGCCCTCCACCTCCCTCTCCCCAGTGACGGCTTCTCCTCGCGGGCAGACGCGGTGGCGCGCAAACAAGGGAGGGCGGACGTACGGCAAGGCTCGCGGCCAGAGCAAACAATCCTCCGGCCCGCATGCCGGGTGTACGCGAGCCAGCCGTGTTTACCGATGCCTGCCAGCTGGCGTGCGCTGCTCCAACCTCCTCCCTCCCTCCCTCATCGCAACCCACTACATTTCCTCCACCCACTACCTCCTCATTACACACACACACATACACACCTGGTTGGTACTGTTGAAAAGACTGGTGAGACCTGACACACCTCCCAACGTAAAGGCGGACATACATTTGAAAACTTTAGCAATTGACTTTATGATGCTTCTTTCGGCCCTTTTGTTGAAAATATTCATTTTCGTATAATAAATTACGGGTGCGACATATTACCGGCAATGCATCTTAGTAGAAGCGAAGTAAAATATTTTGTCATTTTCTTAACTTCTGGGATTGAGTGGCGTCTTACGTTGCTTCCTGGACAACGTTTCGGCAGTTCTTGCGGCTGTCCACCTCCCAGAAACCAAGAAAATGACGAAAATAGCCGTGAAAGGCTGCAATCTATAAACAGATTTTGGTCAGCACTTAACATCGAGATCTTGAGTGCGGGTGAGGGTTGATATGAGGTGAGTATGGAGCAGCACCGGAATGAATGGGCGGGGGAAACGGGAGATCCACGAGAAAACCCGCCAACTAGTGGCATCGTCCGGCACGACCGCGCCGGGAATCGAACCCGTATCGCCTAGGTTGGAGGCGAGAGGTCTTATCACTCGACCAGGTCTCGTAATAGAAACATTACATTTTACGATTTGCTGCAAATGATTGGACTAAATGTATACTAGGAGTTATTTAGCATTCATCACACGATGAGCGACAACTGTTATCTTAAATTTAGAATTAGCTTTCGTATTCCTCACTTATGCTTTAATATTTCCAGTACACTGTGCATATTGAAAGCTATGGTTATTACATAAGTTCATATTGAAATATTTTCAAATAAACTTTGGCAATGTTTGAAACAGGAAGATTACAAAAAATATCAGCATAATTTGTGGTACGGGCTCTTAACATTTGACTTTGCGATAGATTTCAATTCGTGACTTCTTATGGAGTCGAGTACAACGGCGTTGCCAAAACCGAAGCCAAGCAGCCTTGATTTCAAGTTTCCGATCACCTGTACACCTAATGTCTCTGTCAAGATGGCCGTTCGCAAAGAGTCAGCTGATTATGAATGTTATAATTAAAAATGTTTATTTCTGAATATCGTTTTATTCTGCAATATTGGGATTTCGATAAAAATGTAACAGGTGTGTTTTAAAAGTATTCGGAAAACCTTGTAAATAGCGTTCGATAATTATTCGTAATCGAACTGTAAGTTTCGTCAATAGATTTTCATATATTTATTTTTTAATTCATACATGATTTGCTTTTATGGCAAGTATATAATAATTTATGTCACGGTAATTCAATTAAAAATAATATATTCTCAGTCGTTTTTCCAACTGTCGTTACTTTAACTTTATATTGTGTATTAACGAGAAACTGAAAGTAACGTAAACGTAAAGTCAAATGTTAAAGTATTCAATTGGGGACCTGAATTCTATATCATATTATCTCCAAAATTTAAGAATTAGCAAAAAGCGACAATTTCTTTACTGTGTGCATTTATTTTTATCTGAAATATTGTACTAATGGGAGCAAAAATATAGTATTTTAATTAGCACCATATTTAAGATAGATATAAATGCACACGAAAAATATATTAATTTTATTGCTATTTCTTAAATGTTGGAGTCAGCATGGTTTCGGATTCAGGTCGCCAATTTTGTATAGGTCTTTAAGGTTACTTAGAGATCACGTGTAGTTTTATTTTCACTTATTTATTTTATCAGTGTCGAAGCGTGGGTGTGCTCCAATGGACTATACAGAACACCGAGTGGCCTGTGGAATCATTTTACTGGTAGGGGCAGGTACAATCTTCTGTTTGTATAGCATGCAAGACGCAAAGAACAAATTCTCAAGTAACACGACTTCCATAACGACAAAATACTCGTATTGGTTGATTTCTGCAAGCATGTGAACTACACGGGCTCATCATATTACATAGTATGATTAGAGCCCACGATTTTTGGTGAAAAGAATTCTGCAACCATTTGTTTCAATGCCTTATGTGCACATATGCAGGTCTGCTCCGTGGTCAGTGATTGGTTGTTTTATAACTCTCGGCGTCTCGGTGTTTTACCCGCAAATTACAGACGTGTGCGGTGTCGCAGTAATAATGTTCCTGTTGGCACAAGTCAAATGAGCCACGCCTGTAATCTAATACATTTTGCCAATAATCAAGAAGCAGACCTGGAGATGTGCACGTAAGATATCGAAAAAAACTGTTGCAGAATTCTTTTCACCAAAAATCGTGGGCTCTAAGTATGATCTAATACCGCTTTCCTTGAAAGGAGACCAGGATTCGCCCTGATTTTATGATAAAATGAAAACTACTACGTGTTTCCCGCTTTGGTAGGGTAAGGTTGGAAAGATAAATGTTAAAAGTTTGTCACGGGGACAATTTCTGCCGCTCGAGCGCTGGTATCGCTAAGAGGTGTAAATGGACCAATCACAGAGCTTTCCTGAACCTTAAGTTACATTACGTGGATAATTTAAAACGTGAAATCGGTTTCCTTTTGCTTAAAAATTAAATTAAATTTCTTCTATCATACCCAAGCCTATTAAAATTTAATTTTACTACTGTTTCATGTTTCATCTGGCCCCTTAGCGATTGCAGCGAAACTAGCGGCAGATATTTTCCCTGTACCAAACTATCTTATAAGAAAACACATTTTTTTTCCAACCTGCAGTAAAATTAACCTTATAGCAGGGTGGGATGTATGACCGGGGTGAAGGTTGGACCGGCTGCTCGACTAGTGAGACATGCTTATGGTATGATAATAAATATAAAAGTGTTATGTTTGCCTACTTACAATTGTTGTCTGATTGCGTAAAAAATTTAAAGATGCTGCCCTACCCCAGAGCATTGGCAAGCGCAAGGATAGGCATTCACATGTTAAATATTATTAAGTGGGACTCGTTGCCTGTCGATCTTACATGCATGCCACAATTGGCGTTGTTCATCTCTATGCTGCACGAATTAGATTACTACTATACGAACTTTAAGGAACTGCTTGAAAACTTTGAACAAATAAATATTTTCATTCCCCAAAAAATATATGAATTTATTTAAACACCTGCAAAATTTAGCTCCAAGGCCGGTTTAGAATTTGCCGTGTCTGACATATTCTTATAGTAATCTTCACTACCAAGGTAAAAATGCAACATATATCACAATGCAATAGGTAAATCAATACAATAGAAAATTCGATACATAATAATACAATAGATTAAGGGCGTGGTCTACCGCAATTTTCATCACCATTTTTTTATTTGTACTAGATTTTTTTTCTTATTTTAGACACAAAATGTAACTAAATTTGGCTCAAATGAAATTTTTTTATCTCTCATAGTTTTCGGGTAATGGCTTGTTAAAATCATATTTTGCATGTTTCCGTTTTAACGATTTTCGAAATAAGCAACATGTTAGTAAGTGGAGATTTTTTTCTCTCTCACTTACGAGTTTCTTCAACAAACATACAAAAACAACAAATATGCATTACAAGGTTAAAAAAAACGGAAATGCTTATTTCACTCAGTTTTTTTTTTTTTTTTTTTTTTTTTTTTGCGAAATCAGCCGAAGTGAGTTTTATGTTACTGCGAACCTTTGATAAGTGTTTAAAGCATTATTTTTGAATTTCTCGTGTTGGTAGTCAACACCGTTTAAATTTTATTTTTATTCATTCGAGAACGGTTAGGATTTTCTGGAGTATAAGTCAGTGAATTTTAACCTGTCGCCAAATATCAACATAAATTTGCAAGTCCCTGCCTATGATGTAGTAGCAACGAAATGCAGAACGCAATGACGTGGGAAAATTGTTAGATGTTTGAATTCATTTACTTAAAAAAAAACTATTTACGTGCGCTAATATTCCTCCCATCACTGGTTTCATTTAGAAAGAAAAAAATTGTGACAATCATGAAGTTTCAAAAGAGAAAAAGGAGGCAACCCATACCAAAAAGTATAAAAATACGAACGCGTACTTCGAAGAATATGAGAATTGCCCAAACAGTGACATAATAAGATAGTTATTTTGGTCAACACTTACAGCCAGTTGGGGTGCGTTGTCTCGACGAATAAAACAGTTCATTAAGCTTTCTCTTTATTACATGAGTTAATCATAACCAATATTTCTAACAACTTTCAAGATAGAGATTTTTAAATACACATTTATCACGTTATATTTTTTGGCTCATGAGTTATTTAACGCCAAACTTAATTTTGAATAATAAAAATTCTTTCTTAAATGGGGCAGGTAGTTCGGAATTGGAATTTTAACCCAGGGTGTGTGTGCTATGGATTATTGTATTTTAAATTATATCCATAAAAATTTACCAATACGTGTATGTTAAATAAATGTAACGCACAATTATAACCATAATAATGAGGACATTTATGCAACATTGATTTCGCAGTGCTCAAATCTCACTGCACTAACCGAAACAGTTACTACCTAAGAATATGAAAACTTTCTGCACTTACTGCGGTTGGCAAAGTCTTAAAAGATGCTTTCTTTAAATAAATACTGTGTAGCTGTAGCAGCTGCCGTATGATTATTGGTCTCAAGGACCCCCTATTTTTCTCCCGATACCGTATTGCATGCCAGGTACAATGGATTTGTGGAGAGTATTTACTCTTTTTTCTTGCGTATTATATCAACATTCCGTTTGTGGCTACTCTCTATAATAGGTGATTTCGAAAGCTCGGGAGGGTATGCCAAAATTTCAGTTAAGGTATTCGGACCGTAATCCAAGTGAAATTTCCCCATGTTAGAATGTTCACTTGGCATTGGGCGCGAGAAAAACTGTAAAGAGTACACATAACCAAAACCACAACGCAGTAAAACTGAATGCACTGTGTTCTAAATATCAAACATACAAGCACGAAGCGAATATTATATGCTCAAACAATGTGCTGCGGACGTTGCATTTTAGCAACATATACAACAAGTGTAACTTATGTGTGCTTTTTCTTGTACCCACCATCTTAAAACGCTGGTTAACATCACAGATGTTTATCAAGTCCTGGTGATCGGGAAAACCAGATAACTGGACTGAGATAGCCTACCCTACTTCAGCTCGTGAGCTTTCGTAAATGCCTTAAAATATAGTTAAATCTGCCTGAATGGGGGGAGAGTGTTTTCCGTTTCAAACACAAAAAAAAAAAAAATTACCGCATTGGTTAACAAAATCCACACATACACGACAGTGAAATTTCTCGAACATGTAAGAGGAAATTATCATATGGTACATACGTACAAAACTTCCTACGAACTTCTTAAACAAACGTTAAATGGTGTAGCGGTGCCGACCTCCATAGTGTAATCTGCCCCGCACCAGTCTAAGATGCGAGAGGTACTGGATTCGATTCCCAGTTCCGACTAGGTGTAAATTTGTATTTGTCTAGAATGGTCGCTAAAATTAGTCAGTTGACAATTGCTTGAACAACTCAGATCACGAAAACATGCTGGTCACTGCATTCTAAAAACACTTTCTTTGCCACAGGAAAATGATAGTTTCTGCAAAGCAAAATGTTGTTTGAATATGAAATACTGCAAAGTAACTTTGTTTGGAGAAAATTTTTGTTTAAACGCTGCAATAATGGTAACAAAAATTGTGTTACAATTAAGATAGTAGTGAAGTTAGCTGTGATATTTTCAACACAAGCTTAATGTTGAAAGAATATTATCATTGCTAGAAAGAAACTGTTATTTATTTACAAAAAATATTTTTCAAAGACAAAATGTAGTGCCACCAAATATAAGTTTCTCAAAATTTTATTTACTACAAGGCAAGATTTCTTTACCGCAAACTAAATAGCCTTAAAAAATTAATTCTCTCTTGTAAATAAAACGTGTTTACTGTGTGAAGGGGAGAACGTTTGGCGAAGTTATTAAGCCTTATCATTGTTCCAAACAATGTATAAAGTGGTTAGCATACTGAGCCACTCGTGTAAAGTGTAGTATTTCATTCCAAATTTTTTTGCAAATTTCCACATCACAAATTAGTTCCTGTGCATTAAATACGATAAAAAATATCAGTACAGTAATCATTACAAAATAATTTTGCGTTACTTTGTTTTGGAATATTCTCTTATCTGTGAAAAAATTTATTACACAAATGTGCCCTAATTTTCCATTACGTGTAAGTAAATGTTTCTTCCAATTTCATTTAGTGTAAATACAGCAATTCTTACTGTTGAGTTGGTAAAAGCTTGTAATTTAAGACAATATTATATTGCTCTCGGAGATATACGCGGTGGTTGCCGCCTCTATAGATTGCCGTCCAGAGAAGTAGTCACCAAGCCTCAATGTGTCACACGGTCAACTATGGCAGCCCTTTCAGTATTTCAAAATGTGTCTGTTTTCGTTATTTTACTTTCCTGAAATCTTGCTCTTTGGAAAGGCAACCCTTCAGGATTTTTTTAGCAGTGGTGTAATTGATAAGTCGTCTGAATTATTGCCCCTTGGAAGGGTAGCCCTTCAGGTTAGTTTAGGTTGTTTAAGTTAGGTTAAGATGTATTAACTTACGATATGTTAGGTTATGTTAGGCAGCTCTTCCAGTCTTTTTTTTTAATACATCATTGACACAAATATCCTGAAGGACCTCCTTTCAAAGGGGCAAGTTTTCAGGTTATTAAAGCACTAAAAAGCGCTTTCGGAAATTAGAAGTACTACCCTTCCAGTCACTTTACAAATACACCACTGCCAGAAAAATCCTGGAGGGCTGCCGTTCCAACGGTCAACATTTCAGTCGCTTTGGCGTTTCATCGTTGGCCGACGTCGTCACCAGAACTGGTCGATGTTATGCATCAATAAATTATTCAATTGCTAGTTCGGTATAAACTATTTTTCTGATTTGAAATGGTTTTATAGAAAGTATTTTACTCATGTATCCTGTGGTTCTGAATGTTGAGTTTATAAGGCCAACAAACATTTTGTAAGACTTTAAAATCCGAAAAACTTACAGTACGTCTTACTGATAACTTACAATTGGTGCATAGTCTGTTGATGCATAACATCCTCCAATTGTCTAACTACTACATGCTGCACACCAAGCAACACGTGACTCCAGCCTACTCCTAAAGCACCTTGAACACGACCCTAGATACACGTAAAACTCTAACGTGATGTCGAGGAGATAAAACACCTGGTATTTCTCGGAGCAAGGTCCTGAGAGTTGAACGGTACGTGGGATTCTCTGCACTGGTCATGTGACCAACTGTATATTGACAGTGGAATTTAATCATAGTTCCATTACTGTGGTAGTGACGAATCTAGGGAGTCATAGAGGCTTGGCATTCATTAAGTAATTTCAAAATATATTGTGTACACAGAATAAAACAAACATTTATGCGTCATTATGTTTTTTTTTTAAACTAAGTTATGTAAGAGTAATGCTCGTTGTTATGTATCTATATTTTCTTCTGACACAGTGCGAAAAATGTAGCCGTACGAATTTCTTCTGTAGGAGAATAGTAATTTGAAATACTGAAATATGCAGTGGGTAAAAACATTTATAAAATAAGCAGACTACAGAGAAACAAAAATTTGATAGTGGTTCAATATTGTTGTGTTTAATTAAAGTGGTAGTACATTATATAATTCCCTGCCAACCATTCAAGGAATAGAGCTACCATCTTCTTGTTTTTCGATATCAACCAACAGTATCCTGTGAGGAAAAAAACATTCCGCAAAACATCTATGTCAATGTTACGAACGGGACTTTATTACATGTGAGCTCGCATGAGAGGTCTCGTACAATATTTAAACTTCCGTAGGGTAAATTCTGCATTACGCAGCATTCCACTCGGAAGTTCGCCCCCTCTAAGTCAAATATTCCTGATTTAGAAAATGGCGTTTCAAGCCCGGAAGATTTCTTAGTTCACGGTGGAATCTATAGTACTGTTTCCAGTAACTGTTGATTAATCCCCTCAGCTACGCACCACAGCACTGCACTATATGCATGTAAAACAAGTATGAGTTGCCGACGTCGCGTTTAATCTTGTACGATAATTTCTCAAGTACAGTGGATCTCAACCAAGGTAAGGTAAGGAATATGGGCTTTTCGTCTCGTTGTCAGCGAGGTCATTAGAAACGGCGACACACAACATTGTACAACGACAGGAATTAGGAGAGGAGTCGGCCATGGCCTTTGTTAAGGAACCATCCCAGCATTTATCTGGAGTGACTTTGGGGTACCATGTAAATCCGAATTCAGAATGGCCGGAGCCGGGGATCGAACCCAGCCCCTCCCGAATGCGATTCCAGCGTTTTACCGTTGTGGGAGCTCGCTCTGATCCAAACCAAGGTCAGAAGGTAGAAAACGTTCTGTTTTATGGTGCAAGTTCTTCTAAGTTGCTCGGAACGAGACATCTTATATTGGTTTATCTGAGCTGATTATGTAATCAATTGTACAGTACATAACTATATAAATGTCGGTAAACGACAACGTCTACTGTTCGACAAACCTAAGTGTAGCCCCAGGTAGGGGAGGTAAGAGCGCTAGTGTTTCGAGGTCGCCGTGTGAAAGCAGTGGAGGGGAATGTCTTGGGACCCTCCCTCCCTGTACACTCCGTTCATATTGTAAGCGACCATCTGTAGTAGGTCTGATAGGCCTGTACAACCCATGAAATAAAGGTTGGACTACAACTACACGCTAGTTGTCACTGTACAGCTGACGAGACCATACGCACTGCTTGTCGCGACGGCCAGGTTACTTGCTCGCTATTGGCTGGGAGAATGTAGCGGGTCGAAGGAGAGTAGGAGGGTTAGGTATGTCAGATAGGGGGACAGCTGTAGTTCACGTATTTTCCGAGGACACATTTAGGTTTGTCGAGCAGTACGTTCAAATTGTCTTGGCTCTAGTTATCCGTCATGTCTAGACTTGCCCGCATTACTGCGCCGTAAAGCGTGTTGCCTACAATGTATAATTTTGCTTCCAGGTGTCTGCCTGATTTGGTCGCTGAGCGGTGTAAGGGGCTGCGGCAGTTAGGCCGGGATTACGATTCCTTCACGTTCACTTCACTTTAACTTTCACATAAGCAGGAAGCACCTTGACAAACGCATTTGAACAGGCTAGGGTGAGGAGTGATGCGCTTGCAGTTTTGCCTTAAGGATATTTAAGTGTGAAAAATTCTTAATTTTACATTTGTACAAATTAATGTTAATTCAGTAAAAATTACCAGTGGCCACATTATATTCCTATGGGAAATTGTAAGGATGCATAGTTGTCCCAAAACAGCATGTCTAAGTCAAGTAAAAGTACATTAGTTTAAGCAATTTTTTAAATCACCTAAATGAGTTGTTTTGTGTTTTTGTAACTTGAAACATCTAATTTCAGTACAAAGTACAATTATTTCATTTAAGTAACTCTGTTGATTTTCGATGCGTGTATGTTGCCGTAATGTGTCAATGTTGACTTCGAAATGCATATGTAGGAATACTGTGTATGCAAAAAAATTTCCATAGAAGAATAATTTAGTCAATAGTAACGTCTACAAAACTAACAATGTTTCACAAAAAAATACAAACTTATAAAGTTGTCGTACTTGCAAGGTCTTTACGCTCCGCACTTATAGGACTCTGGCACGTAAAATTTAGTCTAA
Organism: Medauroidea extradentata; assembly: GCA_003012365.1. Classification (NCBI taxonomy): domain Eukaryota; kingdom Metazoa; phylum Arthropoda; class Insecta; order Phasmatodea; family Phasmatidae; genus Medauroidea; species Medauroidea extradentata. Next base: position 21,603 of record PNEQ01015546.1, read on the forward strand.
TAACATAACATAATGGACTGTTTCTTTGATATTCTTGGTCATTTGAGTCGAAATACACATTTGAGGAAGTGGTGTTTATTTTTCGGAAATATTTGAAGCTCTGCAGTTTGAGAATGAAATTTGGTAAATTGATGAAGCAAAAAGCGTCTCATGGGAAATTGTATGTTCTTTATATTTTGTCTTTATACGTATTCTTATAAAATTTGCCGGTTAGAAGGAATTAATTATTTTTTTTGTTGAAAGTGTCAATTGGGCGCCATTTTTTTTCAAAATGGCGGCTATCCTACACGTCTAGCAATGGTAGACACTTCAGAATCGGATTCCTTAGACTTTTTCCGTTAAGAAATCGTTGGGTTCATTTCTGCTGCAATTAGTTCCCCAGTCAACCATAACTTTACTAGACTAATTCGTCAACCTAGGCAGCAACCTTAAAGCGAGCTATTTTGAAGTTGGACTAGTCTTAAATTAGAGTACCCTCATTCGTAGTTTAGCTAAAATTCATTATGTACAGTACATGCCACAAAATAAAAGGATGAGTAACACACGTTATTAACATCAACTTAAGATCGTATGTACGTACGTTTTCATTTCGAAGGAAAGTATTGAAGCTCATGATAGATTCTCACCGAAAATATTTGCTTATGTACTTCCTACACTGCATCACTAGTATATCCATAGCACTGCAACTTACACATGGAAATAAATAGGAAGCATTACAATATGTCAAACAAACTCTATTGTATTATCTTGACAGTCACTTACCGAAGTGGCACAGTACTAACATACTGTAATAGAGGCTCCGGGTTTGATTCCTGAACTGGCCATTCTGGTTCCCGTTTTTCATCGGTTTCCTAAACCATTCCAGGCGAATTCTGAGATAGTTTCCAACCACACGTTATATCCGATTTCCTTCCCAGTTATCAGCCTGTCTGTGCCACGATTTTCGTCTCTTATGACCTCGCTGTCAACGAAACTTGAAGTCCTAAATGCTTACTATGCTGATTGTTAGCGTTCTCATTCTCATCAGCGACTTCCGTGTGTTTGAATAGTCGACCCGGCTTTTGTCGCTCAGTTGATGACAAACAAAATTCATACTACAAAGCATTATTACACTTATCTACAACATCAAATAACGCATGGGAATTGTTCGTCGGGCGAGGCAAAGAGATAATGATATGAATATATTTTGAACAGCAATAGATAAATGGGGATCAGCTGTTAGTGACGACTGATAGTCATCTGTTTACATATATATATATATATATATATATATATATATATATATATATATATATATATATATATATATATATATACTGTTGCAGATGGTAATATGTATTAGTCGGATATAATAATGTTTTGGATTTTATGGGAAAAAAAATAACAATTTCCGGAAATTGAGATTGTAGTACAGTGTCCCGAGCTCTGTGCACCTCAGAAAATTCACTAACTAACAAAAATGTAATTGTTTTGGTCACTAACTGTTTATAATAGTGACAACACCAGTAACAACTCCACCACACAACCATTGATAACAATTTTTAATTAATAATGATTAATTCCCGATTGTTCTTTGAACAGCCTTAACTGTTTCCTGTGCCGTGGTTATGCTAAGTAATGTAATACACGACAGCAAATTAAATCTGAGTTAAGCTAGTTCTATATTATTTTAATAATATCGTTTCATGACCAACTAACATCTCGTTTGTGTTAGGCTTAGTTATGTTTAGTGCTTTTTTAAAACAAGTTTTAAATATTTTACGATCATTTAATTATTAACCGAACAAATTATCACAACAGGAATCATATACTGTAAGAAAAATGTGTAATATTCCTTGCAGTACGGGATATTCACTAATTAGGTTCAACATGCAGTGGGTCTGCCATTCAGTTACTACAATTTTTGTCCATGTTTGTGTCACCGCAAGCATGTGCATTAAGGGAAGTTCTCAAGGAGTAGCCAGATGCCAGCTAACCCATTTGCACATAGGGAGATGAGGTAAGTGGTGATCGAATAAGAGTCGGTCTTAGTGACCGTGGCTGATCACGGTCGATTGTTGTCCAACAGCACGCTAATTAGGTTTAACAGTACGCTGCTATTGCATGTGTCAAAGTCAAAGGATTGAACTACAGATACCAGGATATATTTATCTCTTTTCAGGATAATGTGCGCCAATTCCCTAAAAATACCCTTTTTACCTATTTTCACTATTTTTTCTCCCTAATGACATACTATAAGACTAAAGTAAAAAACGGCGTCCATAGATAATAGTATTCTTTACCTTTTCTAGTAAGAAACTATGTTCCCAGCTCAGTTATTTACAGACATATACGTATACGCTCAAACACTGACTTTACAAAAAAATCTTGCTAGAGGCTCACTTTGGTTAGACGTTACTTGTGACTACATTTTCACTTTTAAAATATTTTTAGCTCTCGTAGTCTTCCCATAGTCAAAATCAAAATTTGCAAGTTACGGAAACATACAAAATAAACCAACGTACTTGCTCGAATGAAATAATTTACACTGAAATTAGATAATACGGGTCATTTGCTAAAAAATAAAAAAACACAA
>PNEQ01015548.1:0-27483 GCA_003012365.1 Medauroidea extradentata
TAAAACTACTGTTTGTAGGTAAATTGTTTTAACTTGCCTACTTAAATATTAAATTTTTAAAACAACATCTGTACCGAAAATTTACCTTTGAAATTGCTTTCTATTCACCCCAATGTTTCTAATCACCCTGCTTTACTGTATGACCAACAATTAGAATTATTGAAAGATAATCTGAGTTAGTTGGTTAGTAGATGACAGTTATGATAAATTGCGAAAATCCATGTTGGTATATTTTATATCATTCAGTAAATATTCATATAAATTTCTCATAGAAAATACTGCTGTTCAGCAAATCTCAAGTTTAATCACCAGAGATGTTCTTAACATTATCTAAGCAAGTAAATAATTCTACACAAAATTTAAATGTTGCAGTATGTTTACTAATTTTTGAGTTTTTCATCACATTGCTTTTGTTGGCATTCTTTTCTGTGTGTTCTAAAACCCTAGGATAACTCATCCCCCTACAGCCCTTGAGCAAACATTTCTGTTATCAAAATATACACTACAGGAAAGTAGGCTGATTAGTTCTGCATAGGTCTACTTGTTATACTTAACGTAGGAGCCCTCCCCGCTTCTCTCATACAGAAGTTGCGCTCAAAGATTATATTCAATTCCACACAAAGATCCAATACGTAGAATGATTGTAGGATAACATATAGTGATACACTAAGCAAATATGTCGCAGGGACTTAAAATCGGGGGGAAAATAATAATTAGTTTTGAAAAGAAATAATAAAAAAACCTGGCAGAGTTTTGTACCCTGTTATTGAATCTATTACTCAGCGATTGAAATTATAATGTGTTTAAAACATTATAAGTTAACTTAAATCACATTTTTACAAAACGACGAAACTGATCATATAGCTGATCAGCAAATATTATACACGGATTTTTGTTACGAATTTCCTGATCGTGAATAAATGCCTGCTATCTGTAAGGCCATGTTAGTGGTAGCAACACTAAATATATTAATATAACAATGCGAAAATGTGTTTGTCGTATACTTCTTTAACGGACCATCGGATCGATGCAAAGTGTGTTTAAGTGCCGGAAAAAGATGAGATTACTTCTTACTCGGGAAAATGCATGGTTTATGCATGCGGGACGGATCTAGAGCGTAAATCGGTAAATACGTCTTCATGTTAAAATCGCTAAACGTACTTTGATTACATTTTATATGAAGTTTATTAGATTTTGGAATAATACATAGGGCACATTTTATCCCCGAAAAATATACGATTACTCAGGTATTCAGTTTTAGCTGAATTTCAATCAAATTCCGTTTTGAGTTACAGGTATCTGTGTGTGTTATTTTATTATAACTATACTTAGTTACGTATAATACAATGACACAATACATGCTTAATAACTAGAGCCCACGAATTTTGGCGAAAAGAATTCTGCAACAACTTGTTTCAATGCCTTATGTGCACATATGCAGCTCTGCATTATGGTCAGTGATTGGCTGTATTTAACTCTCAGCGTCTCTGGGTTTTACCTGCGAATTACAGACGTGTGGTGTCGCAGTAACCTTGTTCCTGTTGGCACAGTCAAATGAGCCACGTCTGTGCAGTAATACATTCTGCCAATAATCAAGAAGCAGACCTGCAGATGTGCACGTAAGACATTGAAACAAATTGTTGCAGAATTCTTTTCACCAAAAATCGTGGGCTCTATTAATAACCTCTATTATTGTTGTCGGATTGGGATGTGATTCCTTTGTACTGTTCAGCACCTAATGTTACACTTTCTAAGTACAATGAGTTTAGCTATAATTTGGGTTTGTTTTACATGTAATGTATGTACTTGATGTGAGTTTATTTCATACGAATTATTTTGACATGGAATTAATTCAATCAATATTCATGTATATTCAAAATGTCTCAGTTTTGCTTCTATAATGCACTTGTCACACTGTTAAAAATTTCCGTGAATTTGGATAATTATATGGAAATGGCTGTTTAATTAATGGAAACATTGTTTTGTAGCACTGTTATACATAATTTTGTTTCAATAATAAATCATGTGAAACTGCGAGAAGAAGCTAAATACTAACCTTATTATTATTATTATTGAGCCTGCATCCTAAATAAGTCTCTCTCATAAATATGAGAGTTTCCATAAGAGCTGCTAGTTACCGTCCGTGAATTAACGGACACTTCTGAGATATATTTTGCCAGCACTTCTCCGTAGTACAGCGAAAATTATTTTTAACAATGCCACCTAATAATATTTGTGAGAGTTTTTAGCAAAGATTGTTTAGTACTACTCCTTAGTAACATACTAAAAATTCCACTGGCATTCGGTACCACCTGAAACACTCTCATGTGCACCAAAATAAAATTTAACGGAAATGTATCGTTCATAAACGGAAATAGTGTCCGCAAAAATAAAATACGGAAAAGTGTCTAGTGAATATACACTACGGAATCATACGTAATATGTCCATAAGTCTGCGGTCACTTGCACGGAAAAAATCGTACATTTTTGGGTTAGAGATCTGCAAATATTACGGATATATTTTAATAACATCACCGGCAAATCTGTAGAAATGCAATTGTAGCATTATATACATGTAAGTGTGGCTCAGTTCCATGTGATTAAACTGTTTTACGGAAAATTCTGTTGGATTGAGAAATAATTTTTCGTTATTTCACGGAAGTATCCGGATAAATTTTTACCGGGAATTCCGTTAATTGAAGGAGAAAATTTTTCACAGTGTAGCCGCAGTAAACAACTGTTGCAGTAATAGTATAAACTTACTTATTCGCAATTAATAACCATAAATAAATAACTATACTATGTGATGTCTTACATTGTTTATGTTGTTTATTTTAACCTAATACGTGTCATAAAACATTGTATACTGTAGCATCTTAATGTAAGGCTCTGTAGTTGTTAGTCAGTAGAGCACCAGTAATGGGACAGGGGATTGGTGTTGTATTGACAAAAGGCCTACACTGTAAAACAATTCCTAAAATGTTTAAGAAGTAATTAACCTAAACGCAGTATGGGACAGTTATCATACTTCCGCCTTGTAAATATGCAAACTTTTACAACCTTCAAAATACAAGTATGGTAACTTCAGTATATATTTGACTGTTTTATAAAATAGTTTAGGAATGCTACCATGGATGTCTGGGAAACATTTATACCATACCTACTTTCTTAGCGCTCCTATACGCACGTGTGGCAAATTTACAAACTATTTTTAGAGTGTACCGCAAATCAGTGCCAAGCGACTACCCTGCTAGCCGGCAACCAGGCCAACAGAAAACCTGTTGTAACATGTAGGGAGCCAAACAGACACCGGGCTGGTATCAAAAACCTCGGACAACAAGTACGCCCGTATAAATTAAGCCGCCATGTCATTTCGCGTCTGTATTACCATTTAGGATATGAACAGGAATATTCGACTTGTTTTCACGACGTACAGGCCATTTTGACTCCAATATTCTGTGTAGACTCGTGCCTGGATTGTTAGTTTATCGTTTCCATGCTCGACCAGAATATTTGGGACAAAGTAATTTTCTTTTTGCGATGTTGTTATTGACTCATGTTCATGCAGGAACTTTTTATGCACTGCAGGCCAAGAGTTCTTTAAACTTTTGTAGGTAACAAACAAATGCACACTGAATTCATAATATTTGCTTTTGGATATTTACAGGCTGGAATATGGTTTGAATTCCCTATAGGCCTACTGTGTGTGATTGCAAAACTTTCAATACGGCTTGAGGAGTAATTTGAACAATATATGTATGTTTGACTGCAGGATAGCGTTCGCGCGAATGTTTCCGGGCTCAGCTAGCAGATCGTAGGTATTTTCGATAATAAACTGTATAAAAATAGGTAGTTATACAAATTAAACAAAAGTAGCCTATGTTTATAACATTACAAAGACTGGCCTTGTATTTGTAATTACTAAGGAGCCCTGTTTTTCACGAGAAGAAATTTGTCTCACTTTGTTTCGGTGCTTATGTGCACAGTTGCAATTCTGCTTCGTGGTCAGTGATTGGATATTTTAACAATAGAGAGCTTTGGGACTCTACCGGCAAATCACAGACGTGTGGTGTTGCAGGAACGTTATAGTAATTGGCTCAGTCAAATGAGATAGGGCTCCTCGCATAGACACGCTGCCAATAACCATGAAGCAAAATTGAAGGTGTGCACGTAAGGCACTGAAACAAACAGGGGTAAAATTCTTTTCGCGAAAATCAGGGGTCCCTAATAACTACATTGAAGAAAATTGCAATTTAAATTGTTTATTTCTTAATTATGCCGATAATATATTAATTTGTATAGTAACTATTGCGCAGAGAATTATTACATACCGACGACGACGCAAGTGAACTCGGGCGCGTGTTAACCGCATACATAACTACTGCAGCAACACTACTCACGCGTTGTTCAATCTTTGTTACTATAACGCGTTCAAAGCAGTCCGTGCGAGGTGTAGCAGTTGTGAAAGACTCGCCTCGCATTCGGTAGGTCCCGCGTAAGATCCCCGGAAGCCGTCCTGTTTTCGATTTTCCAGGTTTTCCCTCCAGGAGAATGCTAGGAAGGTTCCTCAGGCAATCCCTGGCCGATTCCTGCCGCCTTTCCCCCGTGTATGTCTAACAAGGCCTTGTTCTGTTAGAGGACACGTTTAAAGTTCAAAATAAATTAAACACAGTACATTTATTTAAATGTCTTGAGAAAACAACACGTATTTTGTACGCAAATATCTGTTGCACTGTTGCAAGTAAATACGCATCACCGACTGTGATTTGTGTAATATTTATTTTTCTCGTTGAATCTCGAGACTGGCTGACTACAGGGCTTCCTTGAACTGAATAGAAACACATCCTTGATACTTTCAAAAACAAACACTTTTACAAGTAAAACCGGTGTGCATTATACATAAGTAGAGGTACGAGTATTTCGCGCATGGATTCTAGGTCAGGATGGACGGCAAGAACCTGTATATACCTGTAACTTCTCTTATTAGACAACAGCTGTTTTGACAAACCTTCGGATATTGCAAGCCTGTATTAAATAATAAAATTAGTCGTGGGGCTAACACACTTGTACGTTTAGAAGCCAACGAATACTCGACTTTGACCAGTGCGTTTATAGGACTGAGAAGTCTAGGCTGTTGCCAGATTAATACGCGAAATACTCGTGCCTCTATACCACGGCCGTAGAAGAACAGGTCTGTACACTCGTCTGGATATTTGACCCCCTTGTTGTTTGGCTGTAGTTCACCAAGTTACCAAGAATATTGTGTTTTATTGGCGCTGATGTTAGGGCAGTCGGACTAAACTCCGCCCACTTCCTTTCCGATAAGATAAACAATTTATCAACACGTTTATTTTATCAATTTATGAAATACTTTATTCATTCACAAATTTAAGAAAAGGCCCCAGCAATCTTTATTTACTTTATAAATTCAACAATAGAAAAAAGTGGACGGAGTTTGAGTCCGACCGCCCGGATTACAGCGCCAAAAAGCACGACATTCTCGGTAACTTGACGAACTACAGCCAAACAACAAGGGGGTCAAGCAAAATACATTGTTAGATAGGCGAGTGTCCAGACCTGTTCTTCTACGACCGTGGTCTATACATAAGCCACTAATAAAAGTGCACAAAACTATCTACCGTACAATAAATTACAGTTTACGAGGTTGAAATCACCCGTCAACTTGTGATGAGTAATGTCAGCTGTCAAGGACGATCAATTAACGGTGCATCGACCACATAGTCAAAGAGTGTAGCAGGGACAGCTCGAGGAGAAGTCAAATTGTTTGTCATCCAAATAATTACAGCGCTTCCAGAGCGTAAAGAAGGGGGAAATGTTTCGCTGTGGGGTGGAGGGGCTTAGATTTATCACTCGACGTTTGTGGCTCTTTGCCGTCGAGCGTGGATCCCACAAAGAGAGATTTCCTCAGATCTACATCTGAGTGAAACAAATCTACGACGACCGATATTGTGTGCGTGTGTGCGTGTGTGCGTGTGTCCTCCATCCACCTGCCACACACCGGCGACAACAATCAATCAACTTGTTTGAGTATGCACTTATTGGTCTTTTCTTCTCATTGGCTATCGAATAACGAATAACGCAGACGCGGAACTGCGGCATGCCTTTTGAACTGGGTGCCGCACGAACCAACACCCAGGAAGTCATACTCCAATCAGCAGCTACAGACGAACACGAGACGACGAAGACCTGGCCAATTGGGGAACGCTCTACAGCACGCAGGAGCCAATCAGACACGAGGTTCGTGCCTAGAGCCTAGTGATGCCAATATCCACAGACGTCGCTTACATCAAATGCATCGCCATGCCATTAAATTTCTCTCCTTTACATCTGCCTAGTCTGTACTATGGAGGTTTTAGAGATAAAAATTACTCTTGTGTAGTTTCTAGATATTTTTCTGTTTATTGACACGTGCCAGGGTCACAGTGTGTATGAGAGAAGGCCGGGGTGAAGATTGGGCCGGCTGCTCTACTAGCAAGACATGCCTGTCGCCCTCCGGTCCGGACGAATTGATGCCTTGAGATGAGGGTGTAGCAGCGGTGGAATGAAAGGGTTAGGAAAAACGGAAGATCCCCGAGAAAACCCGCCTACCAACGGCATCGTCCGGCACGATTCCCACATGCGAGAATCCGGAGATCGACCCCGCCGGGAATCGACGACGGATCACCTTGGTTGGAGGCGACCGGTCTGACCATTCGGTCACCGCGGCCCCACGTTTAATTAAGTAATGAATCGCGCAGTTTCAAGTGATGACGATGGAAGTGATGCATGGAGACTTTGTAATATTTGCGCGCTACATTCTAACACGTAATATTCCTGTTTTCTTAATGTTTAGCCTCTATCAGTTTCACCCACCCTTAAAAAAAATTGCGTCAGCGATATACTGCCAGCAAAGAGTTCAAACCCTGGGAAATATATTCTGGAATATAATACTTTGTTAACAGCCATTTGTCAAACTGGGATTCCGAGGTCTTTATTCTGCAATAATAAACTCTCAAAATTTTCCAGTCTCGGATGGTGTGTTTTTTCTTGGCTTCGAAAGTTCATCAGCAAACACTGAAAGGGAAAAGAACTCCGACACTTGCGTTTATTGATATTATTTCATGCCATCTGTGACGTCACTGCATTGCGAATGTTTGTTAGACTCGCCGTCTGGAACACATTGAGTGGTGTGTTACTTATTCAATGCAATAAAATTGGAACTCTTATTTGCTTGTCTAGAAATGTGAGTCTGAAATTAGACTGTGTATCCATCTACAAGTTTGGTAGTATCGATATTTATTACAAATTGTTAACAAAACTACATCGAGTTATAGCACATATTAGGTTAATTATAGTTATTATTAGTATTAAAATTTTTCGATGTTAATAAATACTGTAAACGAATCGATATCGAAATATAAAAAGTTATGAAAAACCTTAATCTAACAGCTTAGGTTGTGTCGAAAAATGGTTGCTATCTATCTATATATATACATATATATATATATATAAATGCCAAAAAGTTACTGTTATCGATATACCGAAAAGTAACAGTGTTATACATGTAATCGAAATAACGAAATTACAGTGTTATCGATATAATCAATATAACAAAATATTGGTGTTATAAATATCAACGATAAACTGAAAATGTACGATATTATCGATGTACCGAAAATACCGAGTATGCAGTTGAATTTAATATCGATATAACAATTTATGATTTCGATCAGCCCTAGTCGCCACAGTATGTTTAAGACAGGAAGAAAGGCCATGTCGTATCTGCTGTATCGTGCTTGCTGTGTTCATTGTATCACAACTATAGATTGTTAGTGTACAGTACGTCCAATAACATTGTTATTATTATTTTTGTAATATAGTTCCCTAAGCCGACGAATGTGTTGAATCTGTGACCATCCTTAGCGTCTCAACGATACCAATAGTCTGCGTGAATCAAGGTAATGTAAATTTCATGTAACATTACCTCACCCCCGCCCCTTCCCCTCGTAACATCATTCATAGTTTGTAAGCAACCCTTTGTTGTATATGTGCCTTTGTGCCGTTTTCGCAACCGGTATTTTGAAACTTTAGGGTTTGGGAATTTAAGATGATTAGATTCCAACATCACATACGAGTGCTGTGTATGATGAAATCGGTATGTATTTAGATTTTACATTTTTGTCTTTCATGTGTCTATTTATTCGAACACATTTTTTAGTCTACTTTCCGAAGGAAAAATATGCTTATGAGATCACCTTTCTGTCTGTGTGTCCATGTTAGTGTGTGTGCGCGTGTGTCCTTTAAAACTTTTGAACCAGAGAACTAAATTTCATCAAACATTGTACACCCATATTACTTAGTAAGCTGACTTTACTTTGATGTATTTCGGTTACCCCATGTTCATATTTTCACAATGGCAGTCATTTTAACATTTCTCGATCAACCTAGACATTTAAGGAACCGTGCATTAGAATTTCATCAAACTTGGTAAACATAAACTACATACAAATATGACTTAAATTTTGTGTATTTCGTTCATCCTTTGGAAATATTTTTAAAATGGCTTTCAGTTTTTATCTTTATGTAAGAAAGACATGTAAAAAATTTGTTTCCCAATTTTATTAAGCTGGGTACACGTATATAACATAGCATGCTATGTTGTCTTTTGTATATTTCGATTATCATATCTGAAAATTAATATCATTATTTATTATTTCTAGGTGTACGTAATAAATGTTAACTTTCAGGGTTAATTTGCACCCTCTTTGAGGAAAGTAGGCTTATCATTTATGCTGGTAACTTCTTGTTTTATGTTGCGATATCCATCCCACCAAATATGTTTCGTTACGCACTACAAAATTTGTTTTAAAACAATTAAACCGTGCAATTTTTTTACTTTCCGTTATTAATGTTTCTTATGATAAGTAATTAGATAAAGCCCAGTGCTGTAAATATAACGCAATTAAACAGCAGCGTAAGACTTTACGGAGCGACTTGTAATTTGTTGAGCGATGACTTTGTCGCGAAAATATTTTTGCAAAATGTTGTTTTAATGCTGTACATGCGTATCGGCAGCTATGCTTCATTGTTATTGGCAACGTGTCTTTGCTCAGACATGGGCTGTCAGTCAACTGCACCAATCAGAATATGGCGATTGTGACACTGTACGTCTGTTATTTGTCAGTAGAACCCCAAGTCAAACGAGATTTGAACTGTCCAATCACTGACCACGAAGCGGAGATGCAGATGTGTGGATAAGCCAACAGAAACCATTTGATGCAAACATTTTCGCCAGATAATCGAGGCGCTCGTTATTCGACTAATGTCACTTAATAAGGCCTAGCTCTTTAGTTTTGCAGTGGTATCGAAAATTTATTTTAACGCAAATTAATACATATATTAAAAATTAATTCTTACATTTTTAACACATACATAATCGGTTATATCTTAATTTTTCTGTTGCAATACACCAAACAAATTTTTAGAATTTTCCACCTTAAATGTCACGTAATACGTGGTCAAAATAAGCCAAATTGAAGCAAAATAATTTTTGCTAGCAAACGGTACATTATTTAAAAAAAAAAAAAAAAAAACGCTCTAGCAAAAGTGTGTATCATATGACTGTAAACTGTATCAAATTTTTTCAGAGTGTTTGGTTTCAAAATATTCTAGTTATTTGCAATTTTTTTTAAAAATAAATATAAGATCATGGCCTTAACGAACCAAAGTGACGATTTCGAATACAGCTTGGGTTGGGTTTTTGGCTGAACGGTTATACAGTGACGAGCTTTGTGTCTGGCAGATACGTTTTGCAGAACGTTTCCTATTCGCCAGGCCTCTGTATGGAGCGTTCGTCGGTTGCTGCTGATTGGCGCATGACTTGGTGTCTTTTTGCTGCCCAGGCGGTTAGCGTTCGCCTTGCTGGTGGTATTGTCGCTTCAGCGTCTTACATACGTCATAAAATAGCACACAACCATACGTGTTACAAGAATATGTGTCATTTTAAGAGCGTTATACATCCATGCTGCAAATCACCTCCAGCTAGCTGCTCAGTGTCACTTTATATATGTGACTAATGTACGCACGTGCGCTGAAAAGATCGTTAACCTCACTGATTAAGTGTATTAGGCAAATAGATTTCAATTTTTCTCACGAGCTGTGAAGTGCATTTCCTCTCTCGACCTGGGGTCGTTAATATGAACCAATTTAACAGACAACAAATTTTTTTGTTATTTTAATACATATATATATATATAGAGTTCTGAAACAAATATAGACATTTCATTTCAAACAGTCAATTTAAAGTTAAGGCTTGGATTCGCCAACCATGTTGAATACTTCGATTTATCGACGTTTATGTACTTCTAAGGAGAAATGCTGTGATTTTTCGATTATTCATAACAGCAGTGTACATACCTTGTAGTACATTGTTAATGACTATCTCGCAATGAGCTAAGCAAATTACTTACATATTTTTTGCTAATTGTGTGAGATGTATACATACATATTTCACATGTCACTTGTAAAATGTGTTGTCTAAACGAAAATTCCAGGTTTTTTTTTTTTTTTGGTTTAGACGTTTAAGAAAAAGTTAAAGCTATCAAAATGACGGGTTAAGCTGAACCATAAGTAACATTTTAAAGGAGTGATTTGTGGTAACAGGAACCAGATAGTTTAGTCAGTTCTGCAAGCACAAGGAAATAAAGCAGCTCGGTATTAGAAGCTGTAACCACGTACCTAACCCACGCTCTCGCCTAGACCATCAGGCACTGGATCCCCGCGGCGAGGTCGATAAGGATCTAGGTCCGTCGCTAATGAGCTGCAGGCTTAATGTGAGTGATGGCCAGCATCAGTCTTACACACGCCACGTGCGACTTGCCTTAGATCACAGAGTATGTCAGAGCACAGAAGCAAAACTACAAGAACTCTAGCCGCACGGCGATAGCAACATGACTACCAGCGAGCTGAGCCCTGACCAATACGGTTGTAGGTTTGTGTAGGTTGTTCAGAGTAGAATGAACACTCCACAATAAAATGTACTATCATTTGAGCTATTAAAGTGTATTGTGATTTCTGATACGCGCAATTTTTTGGGGGTAACTTATATTTTCAGATTTGTGTTCGTTTGGTAATCTTGTGTATACTCACAGATCACAGGTCAAAGTTTAGCGTATGTGTTTAGTTGTGTGACATTATATAACTTTGAAGTGTTACATAACAACACATCCGCGAGGTCAGATAAATTTCAACACAAGCTATTTAAGTATGGCGTTGATGAGACAAACATAAGACGTTTTAGGTTTCAGCAACTGAGATTTGTTGAAAACGGTGACTTTTAACAAAGACAGATCTTAATGATTTAATTTCTTAGGTAAAGGAAAATGGCTCTCGATATTTTTAAGTCCTAACAGCAGTTTCCTTAAACTACGAATCAGGACAATTGCGAACTTCAATTGAAACTAAATTTGATTTTTAAAACATTTTTTATATTGGTTTTGTTAAGTGGGCATACAGTTAATCAGGCGTATACATTTGCAGAGCAACAATGGCTGGATACCTTCTCTCCTCCTCACGCGTAAGAATGCTACCAGGTAACAAACACGGAGATACGAGTGTGCCTATGCCTGTGGAGTCTAACCTGAAGGTTTTGAGCACGCAAAATTTTCTGGTCTTTAATGATTGGTATAGATGAGGGTTTATCGCGGGAAAACTTGACTATTTGCTGGGCTTCAATGTACCACCAGTTCATGAAAACATGACTGGCTTTCGCTTGCTAGAAGAGCTGTTGCCCTATTTGAATAAGCCAATAATAATCCCGCTATTGTAATACGTAATGCCTACTATTGGTCTGCAGACAGCTACGTTGTGTCATACGTATATCATCTAATCACACATGTTGCAAGAAACGATAGTGTTTTCAAGGGTATGTAAGCACTGCAAATTTTCGCGATATACCATAATCTATAATGATAGATTATCACTAGAGGCACGAGTATTTCGTGTATTAATCTGGTAGCAGTCTAGACTTCTCAGTCCTATACACACACTGACCAAAGTTGAATATCCATTGGCTCCTAACAGTGTAGGTGGGTAGCCCCGGCCATGAATTATTTTATTATTTTCTACTGGCTTGCAATCTCCAAAGGTATGCAAAACAGCTGTCGGTTAATCACGGAAGTTACTGAGATATACAGGTTATTGACGTTCAACCTGACCTATAATTAATATGCGAAATTCTCGTACTTCTAGTTATCACCTTTATTTGCTTTTCAGGATGATTTTCTATCAGTATTTGTCGTTATAATAATCAATATTTAAAACGTATGTATGTGTAGAACCTACGTTTGAAATTAGGTTATAGGGTTACTATTATGGTTAGAGTGGATGGTATATCGTGAACATGTTTTGTGCCAACATACCCTTGAAAACGCTGTAGTTAATTACAACACATATGATTAGATGATGTACGTCTAACACACCGTAGCTGTCTGTAAACCAATAACAGGGATAAAATATTACAACAGTAGGATTCTTATTGGATCAGTCAAATAGGGCAACAGCTCCACATAAAAGCGAAAGCCAGTATATTCTGGTAAACTGAACGTGTGCTGAAACCCAACAAACAGTCAAGGTTTCTCGCGATTAATCATCCTCTCTATTTACGGTCCCTTGATTTTCGCAAAAATATTTTTGCACCAATCAGTAGGGACTGGAAAATTTCGCGAATTCAATGACCTGTCGGATAGAATCCATTGTACTATACATACTCAAGCCCTGACTATTAGTCAACTAGCTGCTACTCAGTGGAACAGCAGACAATGAACGAATAGACGGGCCTTGAGTATGCATAGGACAATAGATTCTAGCCTGCAGGTCATTGAATTCGCGAAATTTTCCAGTCCCTACCAATTAGTTTCATTGCCTTGCTTTTGGACAGGAGCAGCTCTGCTTCGTGGTCAATGATAGGTAGGGACCCTGGTTTTTTGTGAAAAGACTTTTGCCTCACTTTGTTTCAGTGTCTTACGTGCACATCTGCAGTCCTGCTTCGTGGTCAGCGATTCGATATTCTAACCGTCACGAGCCTTGAGATTCTACCGGAAAATTATAGACGTGTGGTGTTGCAGGGAAATTTTTTTTAAATTGGCTCAGTCAAATGAGATATGGCTCTTCACATAGACATGCTGCCAATAACCACGAAGCAGAATTGCAGATGTGCACGTAAGGCACTGAAATAAACTGGGACAACATTATTTTCGCGAAAAAACAGGGGTCCCTAATGATAGGATGTTTTATCTCTCAGCGTCGTGAGATTGTATCCGCTAATCACAGACTTGTGGTGTCGAAGTAAACTTGTCCTGATTGGCACAGTCAAATGAAACATGACTCTGTGTATAAACACACAGCCAATAACCATGAAGCAGAGTCGCAGATGTGCACGTAAGGAATTTATACAAATGGCACGAACACCTTTTCTCGAGAATCAGGGGTCCATAGTTATTGGTGCTCGAGATGTATTACTCCACTCCTTATCTCTCAAGAGGATGTGGCGGAATGCTAGCAGGTAAATGAGCCAAGGAAAGTGGATGGCAACACTCGGAACTGAATAGGTACTCTGTACTAGAACTTCACCTATTAAAAGCACTTACTTACTGTAAGAGTCCTTATGTTAATGACATTCATTGCAATGAGGATAGTTGGTAATAATTACCGTTAGATGGTATTATAAGTACAGACATGCAAAATCCGCGTTATTTTCTGACAGATGACAAGACTCCAAGTGACTATAGGCTAGTTCGACGTCTCCCACTGGCCGATATTGTCGTTACTTGATGCTTATACGGTAGAGAGAAAAATTTCTGTAAACACGTAAATGACAACACACTAAAGTTCGCGACCAATTAAATCGCAGATTATGATCTGTTTTGTATAGGAAAGTTAAGTTTAGTCTGCTACTAATTGATAACGTGACTTTGCATGTCTGTACTTAGAGACGGGATAAATTCGCAGGTTCACTGACTTGTAGGCTAGCCTCCAAGAATGTATGTGCACTCAAGTAAACAGCAGCTGTTCATTAGCTGCTCGCTGACACTGTGATATGGGCCTACACTGAGTTTGCTCAGCGATTTACACGAGGTGTCAAATAAGTCAAGAACCAATTATGAAAGGGACGCGAAATTACAGTTGGTGGAATTCTAGCTTGTACCTAACAGAAAACACGAATTTTTCAGGTTCCTAAGCCATATATTCCTTCGATGTATTGTGCGTGGGGAACATTTTGACAAATCTGGGAGATTAATTATGAAATACTGAATCTGCACGCATGTTTTTCCCCCTTTTAAGAGTGCGCGGTAGATAAATAAACGCTGAAAACATCAATTTATTTCTACGCTTTTTTTTGAACCCAAAATTGATAAAATACTCAATGACAATCCTAGATAATGGTATTTGCCAACTTTTGAGTAAATATGTATCAGAATTACTAATTCGTTACGCGTGATCTCTTGCGCCGCAGTTAAATGCACGAGGTTCCAGCGTCAGAGATTGTGCCTCAGAAGTTAGTAACACCGGAAACAATTTTGTTTGAAACGTCGGCTAAAACTATTGTCTAGGATTGCTATTGTTTAATTTTCGCAAATTCGCTTCAAGAAACCTACAGTGTTATAGATTAATGCTTTTAGCGTTGAATTATGTACCACGCCCTCTTAAGGACAGACAGAGAGAAACACTGAGAGAGAGATTAAATTTTAGTCGGTGTTTGACGGCGAAATTTTCAGCTCTGTTTTGGGACGATACAAAGTAAATATATGGAGCAGTGCCGGAACGAAGGTGCTGGTGAAACAATATATCCCCGAAAAAACTCGCCAGCAAAAGAACCGTTTGGCACGGCTGCGACATGCAAAACCTGGGAGGGACGACTTCGCTGGGAATTGATCCCACGATGGCTTCGGTGTGAGGCGAGCGCCCTGTGGAACTCTTATGTTATTTTACTGAGTTTGCTTTCACTTCTAATTTATGTTAATCGCAATAGAAGTTAGACATTACATTTGCTTTAATTATCGTACAGTCCCGTGTGCATACCTACAAATAAGGCCATGGTCCATCATTCGTATTGTATTTACGATAATTTTTTTTTTAAATTCTAAACGAGATCAGTTATCGAAAAACTGTTGCACAGTTTTGTTAAGAACTGTACATACTATGGAATCTAATTTTTTAAAGACAACATTGGTTTGTATTACTTATACAACTAAGTATTTTCTCATCAATATCCTAATTAGCCAAATATATACAATTTTTCATCTTTAAAAAATATACTAAATAGTTCAATATAATTGTTTGGCAAAACTGTACAAATGTTTTTGGTCATCAGCTCTCGTTTAGGAATAAAAAATAACTATCGCGAAAGCAGTATAAATTATGTATCATGGCCGTAACTTCAAAATGTATGGTAAACACTTTTCTTGACAGACCATGTTGCGTTGAACCTCGCTAGACAAAAGCCGCGCATTCGTGGTAAGTCTTTTCAGCCATTGTTTAAGTAGAGGTAAATCACACGAGTTCAGTAACATCTGGGCAACATCTCTGCCAACTGCCGCCCGTCAGTATAGCGTGTTTATTCTTTGACATAGTATCACGCAACTCGCTTCTTGTTACCTTGTAGGTATGTGACTGGCTCAGACACAGGTCGTGTCTTATAAACCGACATAGACGATTCTCATACACAGTTTTTTAGCTTGTTTTAAAATCATTTTGCGAGATTTTCATGATAACTACCAAATTTTCACTTTAAAGTTATTTTGTCAAGAAAATCGACTAAAAGAAGGCGAAATTACACTAAAGCCAGTTTCCACTGCAGGAAAATACATATAAGCATTGGTTTAGTCTGGAATTACTTGATGTTAGTATGTGTGTGTGTGTGTGTGTATATATATATATATATATATATATATATATATATATATATATATATATTCAGCTAAAGTAAACGTCCCGAGCCACTTAAGAATTCTTTGTAATTTACTGAGAGAAAAGTGTTCTATTTGAGTTACATTTTCATATTTTAATATACAGAAACATTACGCCTTTTGTAATCACAAAGATACCTTACAGAAGCTCAGAGTTATTTATTTTAGCCTGAAATTTATTTTTTGTTTCAAAGGTAAGGACGTTTATGTGTATTTGTACACGGGTGCAGAGTATTAAATTTGCCTCAAACAGCATTGTTTATATTGTATAAAAGGCACAGTTTAAAACGAAAATTTTTCCTTTCCAACCGGCTTAACAAGTAGTGGAAAACTAAGAGGCGCCTAAGAAGGAAATAATAATATCTAAAAGCCCTCACTTCGCTGTGAATGGACTATAGAAGTAGCCGCAGAGGTGGTAGCACAAGGACGGAAAGATACGGCAGATCTGAAAGAGATGAGAAGAGGGGGTGGGGGTGTAAGCCGTCTCATCGTTCAGGGAATACAACCCCCAGGTCCCGCCACGGGCTAAGGATGTAAGGGGGGGGGAGGGTGGAGACTCGTCAAGCTCCGGTGTGCTGATAAGCGGCAGGTGCTTAGTTGCGTAGCAACGCGACCAACGCCAAGTCTCGCCTAGAGGCAGGCTCTACACTCGTGCCAACTACACTTGTATAACACCCAAGCTGCTCTCAGGTGATACATTCTGTACTTCACACTTGCACCGTCTTCACTTCTGCCTCTAGAGTAGAGTCTTTGCAAACTTGAAGCCTTACGAGTTGCAATGGGGACTCTGTGTCAATATTAGAAAGTTCTCGAAAATAATAAATTCGTTTAAAATATTAAAATTTATTTCATTTTTAAACTAACTAAAGTAGCAGAAAAACTTGAAAACACTTGACATTAATTACTTTGATTTCTGAAATTTAATATGAACCTGTAATTCACTATTAAATTTGCAGTATTTTTTTTATGTAGATCATGTTTACTTTGGAAAAATTATTTATCAATTAAGTGCATTCAGAATTAATTGATTTTACCATCGATTCTCAACATCGTCGCTAGGAATGCAGAGTACCTAGCAAACTGCAAACAGCTATTTATAAAGGTAAATATTTAAAATATATATAAACAGAAATCAAATAAATATATTTCTGTTTATAAACAGCGTGAGTGGGTGTGTTTTCAGTGTGAACAACTCGCTAATGTACCTCAGTAAAGTGCATTAGTTCGCGGAAAATAATGTTACAAATAAGTACCCACAACTTTTCAACAAACAGTTTTGAGTTTGTTTCTGTCTGGTAAAAAAAACAATGCATTTTCTACTTAACTTATGCCCGATACTGCCAATTTAATTAGTTTAGTTTTATTGTTTTCATACGATGCGAAAGAAACAATTTTAGCAATTCTTTCGAAACTTACTTTTGTCCACCAAATTGATTTCAGCACTTTCTGTGACGTATGTATGGTAGTTCCCCGACAGTGCATGATACAGAATCGTAGGGTTACAACAGTGATCAAAATTAAAATAGGTACCAGAGATTCTGAGATAGTCCAGTTAAAAGAATACAAGCAACGTAACATTTAAGAGTGTTCAAGTTTCTAAAGACATAATATCCTACACGTATTTGTGGTACAGTATGTTAAATATTCGTTAGATGTGAGAAAGAAATAATAATTGCCGTTATTATTATAAAAAATTCATACACAGCAACTTGATTAATACTAAAATTTAAGACTTTTCTATATGAAGTTCAAATTTCGCATGCACATGATTAAAAAAAAAAAAAAAACGAGAAACTTAGACTGTTGATTCCTTGTGGACCATACAGCAGATAACATACAAGGCACATTGTACGTAACCTTACTTTTAAGAGAGTATTGATATTACAAAATCAAATTTGAAAACATTCACTTCCACACAAACAAAAAACTGATCGACGTAAACTGACCATAGTCGGAATATTACTTCAAGTTAATGCAGCCGACAAACAAACAGCAAGAGCCGGTTGATACAATTGAATGCGAATTACAGTATTCAATTGCCTCCGAAAAAAAAGTTAATTTATAACATAAAACAAATCGTGCTTCATGTAACTTGACCTTCTCAGTGTATTCTAAGATGCTCTGTTGTTTTGACATGTAAAATTATGATTACAAAACGTGTGAGTGTAGATAAAATAAATAAATTTGCGGTGTTTTTGATGTAGATGTAGGCAAATGTGTCAGTTATACAGCTAATACCAGGCCCTAGTGCCTGGCTGGCTGTTGCTTGCCCGGGAGAGCTGTCTATTAGTCGGGCCTCGTCTGCAGCTGCTGATTGGCAGATGACTTGCTGCCATATTTCTGTCTCACGTGGCTAGGTATAGTTAGGGACCCTGTTTTTCGCGAATTTTGCCCCAGTTTGTCTCAGTGTCTTACGTGCACATCTGCAATTGTGCTTCATGGTTATTGGCAGCGTGTCTGTGTGAAGAGCCGTATCTCATTCGACTGAGCCAATTAAAAAAAAAAACTTTCCTGCAACACCACACGTCTGTGTTTATCCGGTACAATCTCAAGGCTCGTGACAGTTAAAATATCCAATCGCTGACCACGAAGCTGCAGATGTGCACGTAAGGCACTGAAACAAAGTGAGGCAAAATTCTTTTCACGTGCGGTAGTTTGACTTCTGATTGTTTATGTTTATTGTGTGTACGTCGTAATAAGAGGTGAGGTGTTGTAAGAGCCATGGAAAATGGCCGCCTGCTTGTTACCTCCTCTTCCTGCCCGCGTCCTTCCTAGGAGGAGAAGCAGCAGTCTCCGGAGGGTTTTGACCGACCGTAGCGCTATTGGATTAGCAGCCTTCCCCCTTCCCTCTCCCCCTGCCTAGCTCGGTGTTTGTGTGCGTGGCGGGACTGCCCCACGTCCAGGGGAACACAATTACCTCGCCTCCGGTCTGGAGCGTCCCGGAAGAAACGCTGGAGCTGTAGACTTCTGCCTTGTTCTTGTTGCAGCTGCGAGGACTCGCCAACAAGTTCTGTACTAACTGCACACACACAAAACTTCCATTCTCTTAAAATTAGACTTGTCTGATGGACGAACAGTGCTACATTGTATAACGTGGTTTATTTTTCACGCAAAACATTATAAACTAATTCACGATATATTTTGTACATTGAAAGAATACGTTTCAAAGTATACTTTCAAATTTTTTTTTAAAATTAAACATGCCAATTATAAACTAATGTTGAGTCCATGTTATATATATATATATATATATATATATATATATATAATACATATATATATACACATATATACACACATATATATATATATACATATATGGGATGGGGTATGTAAATTTTGTGTGCTGACAGCTCACAACAACAGCATTTTGAAATTGTCCCTAAAGTGTACCTATATAGTGGGAGTAATGCGGCCCTGAAAATATACATTAAATAACATTTCTGTTAAAATTTCAAAACCACTTAATATTAAAAAGAAAAGAATACTGCGTACAGTGTCTTACAATTTAGATTAGTAATATCATTTAACTTTTTTTTCTTCCAAATTGGGCGTGTCACGTATTTTGTATTTCTAAATGTCTGGTAGAGTTAGCCGTTTTCGAAAAAAAAAATCATTTGTAAAATTATTGCATTCATTTTAACGCCTGAAGCATATGCAGGCTTCGCATCTTTCTTGCCAGACGTGTAACCAAACTAATAGGTGTACTTCAATGATGTAGTTTAGTCGAATTTACTATCTTAGGTTTGTAACGCACAGAATAAATTAAGTGCATAGTATACGGTAAAGCGGTTGCACTCAGTGGGTAAGGAAACAGTGGTATTAAAAAAATACCCACAAGCTTATGACTATGTTTAGCATGTATTACAAAATCGTACATTCAGAAATCCCATCTTATAATTGATCGTAAATCGTTATAGTCGAACGAGTTCTTCATAACCGTTACACATGACGGTGCCCAATGAGATAATGCATAAAAATTTGTTAGAGATGTTATGAAACTTGTCTGTTGGTATGTAGATAGTGAACCATTTATTGTCGCCTACTACAACTGTCACTTTAGTTAAATAAATATGCTACTGAATCTTTAGTGCATATAATAAATATTGTACTTTGATAAAACAATTAAGTTATGAAATGTAGTCTACCTAATTATTTAGACTGTGATGAAGTTAATCTTTCAGAAATAAGTTGTGTATTTGTGCATGGATTGTCAACTACGATGTCCACAATGCCTTAACTTATACCCAACCAGTGACAGCCGACGGCGTGCTTTGATATTTTGCGTGTATTTGCGGTCTCATGCAAGCTATGAATGCTCTGAACGTTTGTACGTTTTCTACAAATCTCTTTAGTGCAGTAGCGTGCATTGATTAATGTTTTTGCATACGGTAATTTAAAACTTAGTCACCGAATTCCTCGTTACTCCATTCAAACATGACTACTGCATGTCTAATTTTGTATGGTTGTAGAAGCTGCAGATTATAAACACGTCAGATAGTACACTGTATCACTATGCTGGCGCTCAACACAGCCTACTGTTCGGCAATTGGAAGTTGCAATGACTGCTTGTGCTTCAGGCGTTACAATATGTGCATACGATTTGTTCAAAACGGCTAACTCTACCAACTTTCGATAAGACGACATTTTTATTTATCCTCCCCCCTGTTTAATGTTCTTTAGTACAGCATTGAATTACAGTGATGTGTTCAGAAGCTAGAAGCGGAAATAATGTGCCGTGCCCCATTTTTACAATGATTGGCCAATAATATTACGAAAATAAAGTACTTAGAACGAAGTAAAGTCATTTGTAAGACGCTGTACCATGTTTGGGTTTTTAATATCAAGTAACGTTTGAAATATTAATTAAAATTTAATTTGCACGTCTATTTTCAGGCTAGCATGACTCGCGCTGTATTCACTTGAAGGGCAAATTTAAAACACATTTACGGCATAGTTTTTTTGCTGTATATCACCACAATAACACAATGCGTCCTGACTCGCTCTGTGCACGTCCCAAATAAAAATTAGTACTAGGACAGAACACTGGTGCCAATTAAGTGCTCTGCTCATAAGGGTAGTATTAATCTTGACGTCAGCACCAGTTCGACTCATATAATTTACATGTTAACGGTCGTCAGCGGATGTAAAGCTTCAAGCGTGAAATTTACTTAAAATTTCGTTACTGTATTCATCTTTGCTTAATTTTCTTTGTGCTCAAAGTTTCATTTATTATATTTATATACGTTATGCAATGACAAGACGCAAAACGCTACTGTTTTATACTTATAGCGTCAATGCCATAATTTTGTTGATTTGTGTTAAGTAATTGAAGAACATTAATAAAAGAATACGTTTCATTGACTGTTTATCGCAAATCTTTAAGTTGTTACCCAGTCGAATTCTAGTAACTAGCATTATCACGTTGCGTGTTTAAATATGTATCTGAAGTAAATTTAAGAGCGGAAAGGAAAGTAGTGTATCGTACTATTAATTTTTCTTTCAAAGTATTAATAAATTGTAATTTTTTTGTCTTAAAGAGTTATTCCTTTCCTAGTTTTTAACTTAGCCCATGGAAATTTAAGGTAAAATATCCGGGAAAAGACACGTATAAGTACGCTACTCGTTACAAAAGACGTTTCGTGCTTCATTTACGAGGTTGTCCATACGTGTTTTAACATTTTTGAATTTTTAATATGCTATTTACACACGTGTATCAAGAAATAAACCCACGCATGTATATTTATCAGCATTTTACAATTCATTCTCGTTTTTTACATGTATAAAAAGTTGAAAAAAGTAATACTAAAATATAAATAAAAGTTATAATATATATATATATATATATATATATATATATATATATATATATATATATATATGTACACACACAAATTAGAGACAAAAATGATAGTGGCAAAATGTTTTACGGTGATATTTTACGTGCACATTATGGCAACGTAGCACTGTAGTTAGTCCACTATGGCGCTCCACGTCCAAGTATAATTTTATGTATGTTACGTCACGTAAACGTAGACTCATGCTTGAACTGCTCGGGATTATTACCTGCACCCATAATATTCATGTCAGATCGGTAGTTGTAAGATAAGTAACTAAGAGTTCATAATTTACTAATTTGCGACCGTAGCTTGTTATTTTAGTCTCCTACCGAACGAAAAATCACTGTAGAAACTACTTTAAGCTGATGTTCCAGTAAAATGTTTGAGCGCGACAGCTACAAACGCACGTGGACAGAGAGCCTTGTGGGAGGGTCCAACCTTGGCCTGGAGGGGAGGGGAAACCGAAGAATATGCGAGAGGTCTTGAGGGGAGGGGAGAAAGAATGCGCGGATAATATGCGCGTGAATCATTCAGCCCGCACCCGGCGGGGAAGACGTATCCAGTGTCCGGCCCAACTTATCGATAGACTTCCCAATCCCGGAAAACTTAGAACAGAGCTCCAGGTTGCAGCCGAGTGAGTTTCTTGGTAACCTTCTGACGGTGGGTGCTTTGACCACGACATTGATTATGTATTCAGGGTGGCCACTCACCTGGAAAACCTGGAATTATCAGGGAAATTGTGGTCACCTGGAAATATCAGGGAAATGTCAGGGAATTTTTGGTTCATCTGAGAAATTTCAGGGAATTTTCTTGTCTCGTTCATTTTGAGCTTCTGCAAAAGTCATAGGAAGGAATATAATGGAGTTTTCAGAGCATTATAACATTTTTATTGAAAAAATTGCCGTTATGTAGGTGTGATTATACTCCATTGTCAAGTTTGTGGTTATTTCTGCTGATTGTTTTGTCAGGTTCAGTGACAGTAGTGTCAAGAAGGACTTAAAATATTTATATTTATTGGAAAATGTGTTGAATAATATGCTAAAATGTTGTTTTTCATACTTGCAAAAATCAGGAAACTTTTGGTTTTTTATCAGGGAAATCATGGAAAAATCAGGGAATTTTCTTTGTTGCAATGAGTGGCCACCCTGGTATTATAAATTACACAATGTTTTTCTACAATAAAATAAACCTGGAACATATTGCCCAAACTAGGAACCTACTTTTCCCATGATAGATATGCGACAAATGTGATACTGATAAAAGAACGAAAACTGCAAACACGTTAATCTTTAGCAGCCTCACTCGAGTAGGTAGGATACAGAGTAACTTTTTGTACATCAAAACATAATGTGGCCCGTATCACTAATTTGAAGTGTGCAGTTGGGCGGTTCATATGACAAAATAGTCCACGCACTTTGGTATAATTTGTGCTACAGACTAATGCACGTATTTGTTGTGGTACAGTTCTCTCTGGTCTATTGTGTATCCATATTTTACTGTCGGGTATTACAGTGATGCCAACATTATATTTTCCTCACTCACTCCTGCAGTCATGTTAAAATGATTTTGTGACAGGAATATACTATTGTATTTTAACACATGTAACTTGTAATAAAGTGCATTCGTAAGTGGTATAGAGTATATGCATATACACAGGCATATTTATTAGACAGATCGATAAAACATTTGTAGTGCAATTTATATTTTGTACCCGACATGAATGTCGTACAATACAGAAATGAAAATAAAGTATACAATAAATAATGTATATGTATATATAATTTTCTAAGAATTAATTAGTTATACAATACAAAAATCAAACACAACCTTTTTACCAGTTTGCGCTTAGTAATTAGGCCTTCAAAGTTGTCAGCAAGTGCCATGGCGTAGTAGTGTTCATGTAAATATTTTACATATTTTCAAACAAAATTTCACTGCATCAAATTATAAATAGTGAAACAAATGTATTCCTGTTTTATATATATATATATATGTATGTAACATATAGCACTTGTTGACAACTTTGAAGGCCTAATTCCTAGGTCTAAACGGGCAAAGTGTCTGTGTTTGCTTTCTGTATTGTATAACTAAATAATTCTTAGAAAGTTTCGAACAAAAGTGATATTGTTAAACCCCTTCAGTGCCAGGTTTTCTTCTTACTGTGTTTGCTAAAAATATAGAAAGTTTTTAAACAAATTAAACATAAATATATGTTTTAGGCAATAAAAATTGTCTTAAAAGTAAAAAAAAATGTTTATTTTATTTTTTTTTTTTTTTTTTAATTTTTAAAAATTTTAATGTTCTTTTTCTTGCTGATATACAGCCCGGGATATATCGGGCACACTGAGAGAAAGAAATTGTTCACATAACAAAATATATTTGTTTGAGGAATATGTGTTTTACTGAACATGCGACGTTTCACTTAAAAACGTCTTGTTTACAAAAAACATACAAATTTTTTTACTGTAACCAGGTAATATGGTTGAACATATTTGTTTCAGTTAAACAATATTTTGTTGGCATAACCAAGTCGCAGTTAGTTGTCTCAGTCTATATTTGTGGCAATAAACTGAATTTTCACTCGAAACATTCGTTGTTGTTTCTCTCAAACAAATGTTGTTTGGTTAGCGCAAACATTTGTGATCAAACATGTCATTCGATTCTACCAAATATATACTTGTTTCGCCGTATACGTACTTAACATTTGTTTGCGTGAAAGATGTAATATCATTGTTGTGTTAAACAAACAGTTGTTTGTATAACGTGATGAAGATGTCGGACACGCTGGCAACTTATTCGTTTTGGTTAGTTATGTTTTTGTTTCATTCAGTATATAATTTCGTTAAAATGTGGTTATTAATAATAAACAATGTAACAAACGCAACCCATTAATTTTCTATCGGTTTAATAAACACATACCCAATTTTGTTAACTTTCCCCGATATATCATCATAACCCAACCGTTGTTGAACAGTTCTGCTGGTCTAGTGGATGCCGACCCCCCGTAGCTCAGTTGGTTGAGCGACCGACTTGGATACGAGGGGTTCTGGGTTCGATTCCCAGGTCTGGCTGGGTGTAAAATTTGTGTTTGTCCGTTAGAGTCATTGCACTTGTAAGAGTCACCAACAACTGTCACAACTGGGGAATTGTCAAATGCTTAAGCTGTAAAGGGGGGGATGTTTGGCTCGTTGGCGATGCTGCGACCTCGCCAAGGAGCCTAACATTTTTATATATTAAAAAAAAAGTGGTTAAGGTAATAGACTTCTAATTTTAGGTTTTCGGGTTCAAATCCCACCTCTGCCAAGAAATCTAACTTTGTATAAAAACATGCAGTACATGATTAGAAACTTGAATAGTATCTCCGAAATAGGAAAATCGGCGAATAATTAATTTATTTTCGATTTTAAACAACCGGACAATGGCAGGATTGTTACCTAAAACATTCTTATTGTTTCACTCAAACAAATGCAGCTTGGTAAGCACAAACATATTTCACCAAACATATTATTTAGTTCTACCAAATGTATATTTGTTCTGTCATATATGAACGTACCATTTATTTGAGGGAAACCAATTATATTTTAGAGTACCATTTCTTTTTCTCAGTGCAAATGTCTTAACGGTTTGTTATTGATTGCCTGTAAGAAACGTATAATTTCGTAGATGGTAAGTTAGGGTTAATTAATTGATTGCTCATTTATGCCAACGTGGACACTTATACCGGCGTCATAAATCAAGGAATACCAAATATTGATTACTATTTTCTTCATATTTAATTGCAGTTAGGTTATACAACAAACACTAGGCACAAGACACAAGAGGTCTTGTCCCATTCAACAACACTGAAAACACGGCTTACGGAAACTCAAACCATTGAATATTTAACAAATATATTAAACGTCCACACAAAATTACATACAATATCAGTGTAATATAGAATGGTAACAGACGAAAAAGTTTTAAAGATAATAGAGTAAACTAGTAATAAGAGAACTCTTGAAAAATATATAACCCTGAAAATAAATTTATGCTATAATGAAGACAGTAAAATTAATAACTGACCATCACATATAATTAAAATGAAAACATCAATAATATAAACAGTCCGAAAATTAAGTAGAACTTGAACAACAAAACAAAATTTGTCCCTCATCCAACTAATATAACATATGTGTGTGTGTGTGTGTGTGTATATATATATATATATATATATATATATATATATATATATATATATATATATATATATATACAGCAATTTCTTCACAAAAGCCGTTGAATAACATATCACAAAAATTCATCATTACAAAAGTAATACAAAAAAATTATAAGATATACACTAGGCACATTTTATAACCACTATCCACAAAGAATTAAGCACAAAATAGTACAAACAATTGCGATGTTTAAATGGAAAGTATAATGGTACTATGTTGCTACTAACAATAAAATACTAACTAAAAATCCTGATTTAGGGTCGTATCGCAAGACTTAAACACTTACACACCTCTGTCATCAAAGTACCAAAATTATAATACTTTATAACATACCAATGGTTTAAAATGAACATGTAATCAAGACAATGTTTTAAAAAATATACACTTATAAATACACACATATGTATATGTGTGTACTCATATGTATGTATATACTGTTACACACATACAGTTTACACGCAATGATACACATTTAAAAAGTGAGACACAAAAACAATATATCTAACAAAATTTTAAAAATACTAAAATCCAGTATTATACATTCGATGCGATGAATACACTTTAATGAAATTGTTCAATAACATCGCATTTTGGTAAACCTTGCACTTGAAGTTTACGAAATGTAATACATATCTATAGTTATAGATCCCAATTGAAATGCAATAAAATTACTGTTGTAAATGTTTTTTCGAAAGATTAACAATTACATTGGACTGTTGATTTTTGTAGTTGTGACATCTGCTCTGGTCTTAGATTTCTTCTCCCTTTTTGCCTCTTGTGCACATTTATAACCATGACGTTCCCGTATAGGCATATTCCTAGGATGTCTGGGGTCTATTATTTCTGGCAACAGGCAACTGTTGAAGAATTTTATGAGCTTGGTAACCATTTTATTTTCCCAAAATTCCTCATCTCGTTGGATTTTCAGACTTACCATGCCTTCTGTAGTCCACACGACGAGATAGGATGTCTTCCGGCGTGAAATATGGAGGATTTCCTGTACCTGGTACCTATTATTATGACCTACTTTTAACTGCGGCTTTCCATCTATCATTTCTAGGTATTTTATTTTACCCTTTTCGACTGCATATAATGGTAGCATAGACATATCAGAGGATGGGCAATTCACTTCAATTATTTCCTCTTCGCCTATTAGGCCATCTGGTTATGCTCCTAAAAACGAAAATTCTTCGTCCACAATAAGACCACTTCGTTTTACTACTGTGCCTGGATTTTATGTTTCAAACTGAGCAATCGCTACTGACTCTTTTTCAATACCCCAACATGTACTGGAGTTTCCTTTAAAGACTTGGTACCTTATTTCCTTTATAACATTTGCACCAGAAGTTGTTGCCTTCATTTTACAAATCTTCCCAAAGAACGACGATGTTATCCGTTTGCTTCGTTCTACCTTCCACTCGCGAGAAGAGCTCTGGACTCTTGTATTTTCCTCTATGTGTC
>PNEQ01015549.1:0-27484 GCA_003012365.1 Medauroidea extradentata
TCTAGCACATAAACTCCGACGCAAGACAAACCACGTCTTCGGGCTGCGACGTTGCCAAACATGTTCATACTTTTACATTGCTCGTAGGGGCGTAACGGTTGAGCTTTGACCCCGGGTTTCCCATCTCAAATTGCTCACCACAACCACCCCTACCGTCCCGTACGTTATCGTGCAGGACTTTTCGAACACCCTGTATATGTGTGAGATTCACTTACTGTTACTGCCACTGACAGGGCTTATTAACTAGTAACGTCATCATTTGAAGCTTTGAAGCAAAAATATATTGAAAGTATCTTATACGTGGGAATTGGCAGTTGTACTTACCAACGTTGAACATTTCACTCGGAATGACATATCAGTCTGCGCAATTTCCAAGACTTTTGATTGGTGTGGCTCACCTACAACTGTTGACGCTCGAATGCAAACAAAAAATACGGTATAATTTAACACTACTTACTTACTACTGCATTTTATTCAACGGGTTTCAAATGTTTCGAATTACTCTAAAAAATACTGGGAATAGGACACACATACGCAGTTAGTTTTTCCTCCAAATGGTATAAGGAATAAAACCTCGCATACCATTTTCAATAGAAACAAATCGATGTGCTGCACAGAGAGAGAGAGAGAGAGAGAGATGGACAGAGAGAAAGAAAGAGACTTCGAGAGAAAGCGAGAGAGCAGTTTAAAGCTAGTGAGTTGAAATTATTGATTCATCCATTTTTAAACATTCAGATATCATGAATAAATAAAAGTATCTCAGTGACGTCTTCATAGCGTTATAATTTTCGGAACGTTAACACCACACACCGAAAGTGGAATGTTACTGAAATATTATTAAAATCTAACTGCGCTCGTTGTTTTTATTAGGCGTGTCTGTTGAACAAAATAATATGAACCGGTGACAGTACGACCTCTGTGAGAGCGTGTTAAGATCTTACCTGCAACGTTAAACTGATATGATGTCAAAATAAATGCCGTATATTTTGTTCAAAGCAATATTCATTCACCCTTCTTACAGAGGTATCTATGATGTAGTGCTTGATTGAAAGTGAGACGTAAGTGGCATGGTATATAATTCAGTGCTTAAAGCATCAGTTTAGGATTATGTTTCTCGAAGCCGATTTGCAAAAATTAAAAAAAAAACAACAATCCCAGACAATTTTTCCAACTTTACGAGCAAAAATTTTTCTCAGTTAACTTATATCTGAAGAACGACTTCTGACGCCGTAATCTCGTACATTTAATTACGGTGTAACAGATCACGCTAAGCAAATGCATCATTCTGGGTAAATGTTTGCTAATAATGTTGGCAAGTATAATTATCAAGGATTGTTGTTTTGTAGTTATTCTATATTGACTTTCAAAATGGGTAGATCTCAGTTGTAGAACTCAGTGCTTATTTATTTACCGTGCCCTCTTAAGCATCAAATTTGGTTCTAGTCTGCGCCACAAGAAATTGATTTTGTTAACGATCATGAGAGCGAGAATTAATTTCACTTTATCTGTCTGCTTAACGAACGATTCTTGCGTAACAGACATGCTGGATGCAAGGTAGTTAGTCATCTCGGAACACTAGATATTCGCCAAAAGCGATGTTCCACGAATCTAAGACATAATTGTTTTGTGGTCTTCTTGTAAGTGGACACAAGATTTCCCAAATTACGTGAAGTTAATGTGTCTTACATTTCCCACAACGCCCCACTACCTAGCCCTCACGGGTTCTTATAAATACTCTCTGCAACATTGCCATTGCGTTATAAGGAGCACTGAGTGTCAGTAATGGTTTTTAAAAGTAGTAGCTACGTCATTGTCAGCAACCAGCAACATGGATGTGCATTGGCCTTGCGTTTACAGAACATAATCTATTCAGTCGACTTATCTTTATCAGCAAATTTGGATTTCGACACTTTACTTTAGTTTCAAAGATTATCTTCTGCGATACATTTGAAAGTTTTTCAGAACAATTATGTAATGTCACCCACAATACAATACGTGGTATTTGCCACTTAATTGGAAGATACTCTTCGACGATCATGTTTATTTCGATTAACTGAAGGTGGCGCTACTTGCTTAATTACCTTATATGATTTGTAATACTGGTGATATCAAACTAGTATCATTATCTTCACGGCCACCTTTTGAGAAGCTTCAACCGTAAAATGCTTGTGCTTGAAAAACGTATTATAATCAGGTGTTGCGCGGGATGTTTATATTAATTTCCTGCAATATGTTTGTTAGTGCGGGGCCTTCTTAATGATTCCCTGACTATGGTATAGTTACAGTTGACATTTTATCATAATCATCGTTTGTGGTAATTATAGTAGACTTCAGCGTGTTACAACTAAATTGCTCATAAGAGGAAGCAAACCTTATCGCTGCTATAAAACAGTTTGCTAAGCCATTTACTCTCTCAGATTATATAGTATGTACATGGAAGTACAGGATCATAAAAGGCATATGTACTGTACATTTACAAAATCTTAAGTCTTGTAAGTAGCCTGAACAATTTGCTCCTGGAATAATAGGAATATTATGTATTTGATTTTACACTGTACTTAAAGAAACTACACAAATACATTTTTGCGAATTTTAATTTTATAACAACGATCAGAAGTGTTCAAATACAAAACTAGTCCGCTCTAATTATTATTTGAATATTACGTGAATATATATGTTTTTCTACACTGTTAGTGATTGAATATTAAAAAATACATTCATAATAAGTATCTCCACGTATACGATAAAGACACTGAAATTTAACTGGACAACCACGTTCAGCTCTCAGCGTCACGTGGAGTAAACGAATGCACGTGCGAGTCCGTAAATCAGTTGTATTCAAAATAGTTATAAGCGTATTTGAATCTGTCATGTTTAATTTGGCTCTTAGCATATAATTACTAACTTACCATTATTTTTCATTACTGTTCCCTAGATCCGTAAATATTAGACTGTGGTCTATGCCCCAAGAGCTTTCATTTTTGAACGATTACATTTTTTAATCTCATATTTCATTTCAACTTAGAATGTGGTACGTCACTTTTTGTGAAAAAATAAAACTTTTATAACAATTGTTTAAATTGTTTTCGAAACTGAACTATATTGTTAATTAAATTGCTTATTTTCGTTGACTCCAAAAATTGTGCAAAATTTATCTCTATATTTTAGTCCTATCGGCTCAACATATCCGTTAAATCCCATTGCTATTTAATTATTACGCACGGAAAAATTGATTTGGAATAAGCTGTATTTAATTCATTATAATAGTGACAATACCAAAAAACAAAACCTAAACATTGCATCAATACTAAATAATAAAATATATTATGACAAGTTTCACATAGCGAAATTAAACTTGAATATTAATATTTTTAAAATTTTTAAACTTGATGTCGTGTGATAAGGAATTAACTTACATATGTTTCGGAGGTAAATTATTTTTGGAAACGTTACATTTAAGGCCGCACCCGGCAGTTTACAGTGATTTTGAGATTTTTTTATCAACATAAATTTCATATCGAAGAATTCCTACACTGTTTTGTCAGAAATATATCATAATCTTTAGCTAATATTTGGTAGCAAGAAGCCATATAGCTTTCCGAATTATACACCCAAAACATCACTAATTTTACTATGAAAATAAGTCAAAATCAAAGCGTAATATAATTTATTTTGTGAACGAACGGTACATTACTTCGCAAAACGCATATTGTGCATCGTAGGAACGAGTTTCTCTTGATATTAAATTTTTTCGAAGCATTTCGTTAATGAAGTTTTAAGTTTCTTGCGTATACATGAAAGAAACTACCTAGCATGGCGTTGGAATAGATGACTGAGATGTTTTTTACAACATTTTTCGTATATATTCGGTTTTCGAAAGCTGCAAGATATTGTTTTCTAATGTGTCTCATTGTTAGGGTCTGAAAAAAATTCGCGAATTCGATTACCTGCAGGCTAGAATCTATTGTACTATTCACACTAAAGTCCGGTGTATTTGTTCACTGTCTGTTGTTCCAATAAGTAGCATCAAACTGTAAAATGATCGGGCTGGAGTGTACACAGGACAGTGCATTCCAACATTAAGGTCATTGAACTCACGAATTATTCCTTTCCCTAACCATAATACATAAACACGATTTACCAAACTGAATGTTAATATTTGTGAACTTAACTGTGTACATACCAATCTTGAAAGATTCTTTACATAACAATAATGTGGAATTGTTCACTTGTACTGCATGGTCATTCATGATGCTATTACATATATTTTACCGTTTAATTAAACCGTATCGCACGTTTTGTTTAAGTAGTTTAATTTATTTAAATAATTTCAGAATGGCAAGTTTTCTGAAATATAGTTTTTAATCTACTCTTTTAAATTTGAAAATAAGTAAAATTAATTTGCAATAGCACTTTAGCTCCGAGATCCTACATGATTATTTGCGTCATGTGGTTTCTTTTCGCATAACAGTTAGTCACCCTTATTTTCTAAGGAAAACTACGACTCAAGAATTAATAAAATCTAAACAATTATTTATTTTACTCCCTCAGATAAAACAAGCACGGAAATTTAAGAAACTTGAATCAAGCTGAGCAAGTGTATTTATCTGTAACCTATCATGTTCACATCTCGTGAAGTGAAGCGGTCTTCGAGGAATAAAACCCTGGCAAATGTCACGTGTAACATGAAAGGTTTTGCTGCAACCGAAGTTATATTCGTGAAATTGATTTACTGTCTTGTATAAAAGAGCAGCAAGCAGAATGCTACTATTCTTCCAGTTTGGCGTTTTAAGAGAATTTATTTCCAAATAGCTGACACATCATACGACGTTAAAAAAAAAAGAAGAAGAAAAAAGCTGGCATGGCTTTCTGTGCAAATATATTGTTAACTGCACGAACGTAAATATATTGCTCTGTTATTGTGACTAAAGTATTTTGCCATTAACATTCTTTCAGACACAGGACCATAATGCTCTTTTGAATGACGGACGATAAAGGATTTTGGTGTACCATGGTTGTATTTTGTAGCTTGCAGGATGTTTAAAGTTGCAGTACAAGGCCGATTGTAGCTGTATATCACGTTCGCTTAATATCAACAGGCTAACTGGGAATTTGCTCACAGAGTGAAATTGTCTCTGTTCACTGTTAAAAAAACAACTGACCCCTTATGTTTTTACCAAGTGTTGAGATACTTACACAAGTGAACGGTTTTCATGAAGAATTTCAATTACAAATTAATAACATTACTTTCATGTAACTTACAAACAATTTCTAGCATAGCATGAACATTTACAAAATGTATTCAGAAATTCACCATTACATCTCGAATAGTTAAAATAATTTATTTTAAATTAGTGTTGCAAACAACCTAAATAAACAGAAAATAGTAGCATAAGCATGGCTTCAGATAACCTAGATTATGGGGGATGCCTTGTTGGAACCTTTTTCCCCACCTAAGGGCTGGAAGTAAGAAAGCGATAAGGATGACATTAACGTGCGCAAGACGGTTCTCGTCACCGCTATGTCGAAGCCCCTGATTTGGTTTCCCGTCGGCGACTAGCCTAAACGTGACTTTGAGGGGTGAACCTGTACTTTCAATGGACGCAACTACTCTTCTGAGACCAGTGCATGCCTCTATCGTAAATGTGCTTCTATACAGTCATTACAGTGTGGGATACAACAATTAGCCACGTTCGAAGGGGTCTCGCATCAGTATTTGCAGCATGCATGCGATTTTGTAAAATAATGACGCTGTTTCGCCGTTTGATGTGAATACTTTTTATAGGTAAACTTAGTAGGAATAATAAGGTTTGCAGGTTTAGTTAGAATAAGTTAACTACATTTGTTTAAAAAAAAGCTGTAACGCAGATCACATGGAGACTTGAATTTCTAACTCAAAAATTTAATAAATAGCAAATTCAGGTAATGTCTTCATCGTGTGCATTTATATATCTGTACCTCAGAGGTATAAGACACTATGTCCACTTTTTGCCAAAATGCACTTTTTACCATAAACATGGCCATGGTTTTAAATACTTTGTAGTGGCATACAAAACAAAGTCTGTGCTGTGTCAAAAACGTTGGTTTTCGGGCACTAAACAGCCGGATTCACTAGTGAATCTCATTCTTCAAACTGCTTTCCTGAAAAATGTGATTTTTGTGACATAGTGTCTTATGCCTCCGAGGTACAGATATATCAAAATCGTTTAACTAATCAAAATACAATAATTTTCTCAGCAAATCTCAGATATAAATAAGTGTATACGATAGTGATAAAATATATTTTTTTAGTTATTCTTGAATTCTAGAGTTAAATGGTTTGGAATTCAGGTCCCCAAATGCAAGGTAGGCGTCCGACTTAAGAAAGCCACCTACATGAGCGTTAGAGGCTCAGAAACGACGGAGACATAAGGGTGACATTGAAGCGCGCATAAAATGCCGCATCGCCTCAACGAGCTAAGCGCTGAACTAGCATGCAAGGTTCCCGCCGAACGGTTTTTACTATGGGACATTAAGTTGTAACCATAATTTTATTGCTGGAAATTCTGTAACTAAGTTCAGTGCAGGTCGCAATCTGAGTTTAACATCCATCCATCCGGTAAGTACATTTTGAAGTGCGGCAGTCTGAAAAGGTAGTTTTTAGCTATGTTTGAGGGATTGGAAACAGTGTTTTAAATGAGAATGGTGTCTTAACAATGAGGTTTCGAGCTTGCCTGAAGTTTGTTTTCTTTTCGTACGTTGACACAATAGGCACACGTGAAATATTTTCGTAAATAAAACTTATTTACAAACACACTGCGACTCATTTGAAGCGTGGGGTAGGTTCGGGTCCTTAAGGGTGTTCAATTGCGATAAAATCATAATTTTGTATTTTTATGAAATATTGTTAGTTTTGTAGACGATACTTCTGATCACATGTTACTCTTACGAAACAATTTTAGCTCTTATAGTTTTCTCATAACAGGGTGTCAAAATCAAAATTGGCTTGTTACGTTGCAATGTAAATAATGAAAACCAACTGACCTAATTAAACAAAATAAATTCACTGTGAACTTACGTCCCATGAGTTATGCAATAAAACATTAAATAACCCACCGCGGAATATTTTGAATTAATAAAAAACCGCAAAAGCACAGATTTTTTTTGCAAATTCTGCAATTTTTTTTTAAAAATACAAAAACAGTTCGCGGGATTTTTTCAAATGTTTTATTACATAACCCATAGTAAGTTATTTCACTGTGAATTATTTCACTACGTAAGTCAATTGGTTTTCACTATTTGCATGGCGGTAGAACACGCAAATTTTGATTTTAACGAATCGTTATGAGAAAACTACGCAAGCTAAAATTGTTTCGAAACAGCCAACTACACTCACAAGTATCGTCTTCAATATTTCATATAAATATAAAATTATGACTTTTATCGCACTTGAACACCCTTAAGGGCATGGACTACAGCAATTTTCATCACCATGGTTTTATTTTTTATTTGTACCCGACATTATTTTTTCTTAATTTCGACACAAAATTTGACTAAATTTGGCTCTTATGAAATTTTGGTATCACTCATAGTTTTCGCGTAATTGTTTCTTAAATTCTAAATTTGCATGTTTCCGATTTAAGGACTACAGTAAAACGAACTGACATTCCAAACTAAAAAAAAAAGTCACATTTGATAAAGACGTTGCAGGCTACAGATTCACGTACATAAAAACAAAGAATATAATTTTTAGTGTATTTAAATAAAAATGCTGAAATTTAAAATTAATATTTGAAAACTCCAATATTTTTTAAAATACAAAAATATTTTATTTTGTGGTTTAAAATAGCTGAATATGTAGCCTTCAACATCGGTATTCACTGTGATTTTTTTTTTTCCAGTTTGGTAAGTGAGTTGGTTTTAGTGTCGTCCTTAAAACGGAAACACGCAGATTGCAACTTTAACGAGCCATTACGCAAAAATTATGCGAGACAAAAAATTTTTATAAGAAGAAAAATTAGTCACATGTTGTGTCTTAAATAAGAAAAATAAATACCTGGTACAAATATAAAAATAAAAACATGGCGATAAAAATGCGGTAGTTGCGCCCTTAGGAGTCCTTCGCGATGTCAAATTTCCACCTTTGACGCGTGGGAACAGCGTAGCGATAAGAGCCAGTGTCCCACGATTGACGAGAAGCATATCGCTTCTATTCGCAGCGCGCCAAACTGGCGTGCAAGGTTTCCGTTGTAGTCTTTTTACTATGGGACTTTAAGTGGTAGCCCCAATATTTTATTTTTGAACAGTATGAAGTAAAGACCAACGCATACCTCTCGTTTTGCACTTTACGAATTCAGGAAATATTTTCGGAGTTACAACAGTCTAAAAAAAAACCCGTTTTTAGCCATTTTGAGAGGCCCGAATATCATGTTTCTAACAAGCGTGCTGCGTTTCGGAAAAAATAGAAGCATGAATTCAAGGGTGTGTTCTTTTCGTGGGTAAACATAATATGAATAACTTAAGCGGTTTCGCGTAAAACAGAATACGCGTGACACGCTGCAACGCCGTCCATACGCCAGTCGCGGACTCCTCTTAAGAGAAGTTCTCAAAGGGAAGATAGACGCCTTTTTAGCGCCTTGTGCGTAGATACGATGAAGTAAATGGTGAGCAGTAAGAGTTGACCGTCGGTTGTTATTGTAATCTAACAGCACGAATGTAGACCTGTAACGGTATGTTATTGTTGCATGTCTCAAAAACCAAATGATTGAACTACATACGCCACTATGTAATTTTCTCCTATGGTATTTATAGCCATCTTCAATATTTTAGAAGCTCGTAAAAAACGGAGCTTTAAGGGTGACTGAAGCGTGTAGACTCTCAAATGTCGCGTCGCCACAACGAGCCAAGCACTGAAGCAGTGTGCAAGATTCCCGCCGATCCATTTTACTACGACAACTTAAGCCGTGGAAAAATAACTTTTCTGTTAGAAAGCCTGTAGCAAA
Source organism: Medauroidea extradentata (assembly GCA_003012365.1). Taxonomy (NCBI): domain Eukaryota; kingdom Metazoa; phylum Arthropoda; class Insecta; order Phasmatodea; family Phasmatidae; genus Medauroidea; species Medauroidea extradentata. Next base: position 8,982 of record PNEQ01015549.1, read on the forward strand.
GTTCAATGCACGTTTTTAAATGAGATTCACATACATTTGTATAGTACATTTTGAAGTACGGCAGTCTGAAATGGCTTTTTTTTTATAGTTATGCAGAAGGGTTTTGAATTAGTGGCTTAACAATGGCATTCCACTTTTGCCCAAAGCGTGTTTTCTTTTCTTTTCGTACATTGGCACAAAGAGCACATGTGGAATATAACACTTTCGTAAAAAAAGGAATTTTCGAAATCTCTGCAACGTTATTGAATGTCGTAGCAGTTGGCGTTTTTAAGGGGTGGTGTAAGACAATTTTATTGTATTTTCATGTTTTGAGCCATATCATTTTTTAAATTGTATTAACAAAATTTTACCTTCGACAAAGCATAGGATATATTTTTAGTAAACTGTTTGATATAATTAATAATTAAATCTTTAATTAATTTGTCATGTGGAGTAATTTCACGAGAATCTAGGTTAACTTTCAACAATTCTCTTGCAATGATTCAACATGACATATTAATGAATAAATCCGTTATTATTTATGCCACGTAGTTTACCAAGAATATATTCCATTCTTTATGAAAGAGAAATTTTTAATGATACAATATGAATAAATGTTATCGCTCAAAAACTTAAAATACAATAAAATTGGCTCTTCTACCTACCTAATCTGGTGCATTGCACATTCAATTGTATGCGCACCTGAGTGACATCCTCTTCATCGGTTTTCCCGAGCTCATTAAAAAACGTTGCAGTGAATGTCTTTGTGGATTTCACGTTGGCAACGCTGACAAATCGGCATGTATCTCGTGCAGAGCCCACGATTTTACGCGAAAAGAATCCTGCAACAGTTTGTTTCAATGACTTTTGTGCGCATATGAAACTCTGCTTCATGGTCAATAATCGGCTGATTTTAACTCTCAGCGTTTAGAATTCTACCCGCAAATCACAGAAGTGTGGTGTCACAGTAACGTTGTTTCTGTTAGCACAGTCAAATTAACCACGTCTGTGCAATAATTAGAGCCATGATTTTATGGCGAAAAGATTTTTGCAACATTTGGTTTCGATGCGTCATGTGCACACCTGCAGCTCTGCTTCATCGTCTGTGGTTGAATGATTTTACTCTCACTTACCTTGGCAAATGATAGACGTACAGACTCACAATAATCGTATTCTGATTGGTGCAGTAAAATGAGAAACGTGTCTGAACATAGACACGCTGCCAATAAACTTGAAACAGAACTGCCGATGTGCACTGAGTCACTGAAACAAAGTGGGGCAAAAATTTTTTCGCGACAAAATCGTGGCCCTAGCAATAATACATTCTGCCGGTAGCCATGAAGCAGAGCTTCATATGTGCATATAAGGCATTGAAACAAACTGTTGCAGAATTATTTTCGCGAAAAATCGTGGGCTCTAATCTCGTGCCATGCGTAGAGACCTGAAAAAAAATCGCGTTATCTTTTACGTACACGCTAGAATTCCAGCAGCTGTAAGTTCGTGTTACTTTCGTAATTGGCCGTTGACTTATTTGACATCATCTGGAAGTCTCTAAGCCAATAATAAAAATGTACCGTAACGTACCCTATACCCCTGTGTCAGCCAGCAACTGATGTTTGCTTGAATACACAGGTAATCTTGTGGACTAGCCTACAGGTCAGTGAACGTGAGAAATGTTCCCGTCTCTAGTCAAGCGCAATACCACTATGAAGACTGTCCACCTGAACACGGCAAGTTGCTCGGTGCCTAGACTACAAGCTATCGACCGGAGGAGCTAGGAATGAAGACAGCCAATGCGAGTGACCAACAAGGGCAGGGGGAGACGTCGTGCCAGGCGCAACGCGTTCTGCGCTGTCGCGGAAAGCGGAGTAAATATGGTCTGCTATGGCCAAGCTGGGAACGTTTTACGAGCAGGGAGACTCTCCTCTGTGTACTTCCATGCGTTGACTAAACATGGGATTTGGTGACCGAGACTGCTGGGCAAACATACCCTTTACGAGGAGAGAGAAAGAGAGAGCAAAGTTAAATTCATTAATCGAAGTATGATAACATTAATATATATATATATATATATATATATATATATATATATATATATTACCAGACTTATATTTTTAACTAAACAATTAAACCATTACAGCCAGAGAAGGTGTTCATTTCTATAAAAAAATTATTTTGGCTTTACGTTTTGTCGACATCAAGACCATTATATTTTGTTACATACATAATTTAACACTAGGACAGGATCAAGACAATTTTTAATAATTATCAACTATTCCATAGTTCACTTGGAGCGATTTTGGGGAAACGTGGGGAGGCTGAAATTAGGATGGCCGGAGCCAGAAAATGAACCCTTATACGAGTTCAAAGTTCTACCGTTTTGTTTGCGGTTTTCTTAATTAAACGTATACTAACTGCAATACCGGCATTTAAGAAGAGTCCTTCGCGGTGTCAAATTTCCACCTTTGACGCGTGGAAACAGCGTAGCGATAAGAGCCAGTGTCCCACGTTTGACGAGAAGCATATCGTCTCTATTCGCAGAGCGCCAAACTGGCGTGCAAGGTTTCCGTTGTAGTCATTTTACTATGGGACTTTAAGCGGTGGCCTCAATATTTTATTTTTGAATAGTTTGAAGTAAAGACCAACGCATGCTCTCGTTTCGCACTTTACGATTTCAGGAAATATTTTCGCAGTAACAACAGTCTAAAAAACCCCCGTTTTTAGCCATTTTGGAGACCCGAATATCACGTTTCTAACAAGCGTGCTGAGTTTTTGAAAAAAATAGAAGCATGGTTTCAAGTGTGTGTTCTTTTCGTAGGTAAACATAATATGAATAACTTAAGCGGTTTCGCGTAAAAATGTATGCTCGTGACACGCTGCAACGCCGTCCATGCGCCAGTCGAGGACTCCTCTTAACACGTGGGAAGATATGAGCTTAGATTTCTGGTGGGTGGGAGCGGGTGACGTTACAGAATGTGTTATAGTTTTTTTTAGTGAAGTATTTTTTTATTTTATTCTATTACTTACTGCAACGTTATTGCAACATTTTTTTCTTGCAACCCTTGCGTATATGCTGTATTTATATACTATAGTGTATACACAGGCTGGAAATGAATACATTTTTCTGTCTAAGCTCGTAAACATGAGATGTACAGTTTTACTCCTAAACTTTTTTCTCTTGTATGCATTATTGTTCGTTACCAAAATAATACTTACACACGTGCGTCGGACGTTTTCGTATGTACCTTCCAGGATCGAGTATTTTTATTTGTAGAATATATCATGTACAATTTGCACCCCACTTGCGTGTTGCGTAGTAGGGGCTGAAAACAATAATCTGCCCTAAATCAAGAGACCTCACATCTAATGACGGTATATCGCGAAACATTTTGTTCCGAATTATACCTTTCGAAACACTGTAGTTTCGTGTGACATGAATGATTGGTTGATATACGACTGACACAAAGTAGCTGTCTGTAGATCAATAATAAGCATCAAATATTGCAATAGCGGTATTCTTATTGGCTCAGTCAAATAGGGCATTAGCTCTACGTACAAGCGAAAGCCATCAATCTTCTTATGAGCTGAACGTGCGTTTAAACCCAGCATACAGTCAAGTTTTCCTGCGATGAATCATACTAAGAGGTACTTCAATTTCGCGGACTCATCTGGCAGCAGCGTAGACTTGTCAGTCCTATACACCCACTGGCCACAATCGAGTATCTATTGGCTTATAACTAGAGACGGGAAAAATTCGCGGGTTCACTGAGCTCTAGGCTAGTCTTCAAGAATATATGTGAACTCAAGCCGACAACAGCTGTTCGTTGGCTGCTCACTGACACAGTGAAATGGGCCAGCAATTAGTTACATTGTTATTATTGGCTTATCGACTTCAAAATCGGTTCCAAATAAGTCAACGGCCAACCGTGAAAGTAGCACGAACTTATAGTTGCTGGAATTCTAGCCGGTGCCTGAAAGAAAACGCGAATTTTTCAGGTCTCTACTTATAACAGTGCAAACAGGTAGCAAGCGATAGCATTTCGCATTATTTCCTTCTTTACTACTGGCTTGCTGTAGTCAAACGCGTTTCGTAACAGCCGCCAACAAGTCACAGATATGACAATGAAGTATACATAATTGGCGTTCAACCTGACCTGGAATGTATCTGCGAAATTTACGTACCTCCAATCAATTATTAGGGCCCGGTAGTTTTCGCGAAAATTTTTTTGCAATACTTTGGTTAAGTGTCATGAACACACCAGACATAGGTTATAAATGTCTTTTTTCATCTCATTTTCTAATTTATGTAGAACAGCCGCAGAATAGCTTTAAACAGTGAGACGGGAGTTGTAAAATTAATGTTTTCGATAAACCAGTTCTAGAAATAATTATTAAAGGCTTGTCCCCGAGTTTTTTTTTTCAGACTGGTGCCAACAACTCAAATATTTTTTAACCAAAAGTTTTGAAAAAAATTGAGTCAATGTGCAATCACACAATGCACACTACTATGGAAGCGTTTTTAAAAATAATGTACCATTCGCCAGCAAAAAAATAATTTCCTTAATTTTTGTTTATTTTCACGATGAAAAACGTGGTACTTTGGGTAATGAAATCTAAAATCTAAAAAACCGTTCAGTATAATTCTACAAAAAAAATTCAGCTACAAATTATAACATATAAGTGTCAAAACTGTGCAGCGAAATTTTGATATGAGTATTAGGTAGCAATAAAAAAATATTTTCGAAATCACTGCAAAACTCCGCAACAAGGCCTTAACCAATCCTATTTAATTTATTAAATAAACAGCATCTTACTAGTAAATTTTATCAAATTTAAATTGTAGTGTTCCTTGGTGGAAATACTTGAATTTGTGTTACCCTCAGTTATGAGAATTATGGTTTAATTTTTTCATGAAGCTGCAAAAGAAAGGGTGGAAAATGCGTATTTCAGAAAAGCGTCATGTCATATTCTTACGTTCCTTTGTTTTTATAAAGTTACTAAAGAGTACGTTGTTTATAGGTTTCTATCTGAAATAAGAAAATGTTTATCTTTTATAGAGCCTTTTGTGCCAGTTGTACATAAAAAAAACTGTCCTGTGGTGTACAACGTCTTGTCACCTTTTCTTGCGATAGTTTTCTATTTTTTGTTTTATATTTTTATAACAACTTTTTTTTATACTTTACGAAATTTTTCTAAAAATTTGGCTGTGTGTGAGATTCACAATTCCGTGGTGTAGATACACGTATTACGAAATATGGTAATTATAAGTATTATCAGCATTCACAAGAAATTTCATGTTTTAGTTAGCTTATTTTAGACAGTTGTACATCCTCTTCTCTGTACGAAATCGAATAAGAAAATAATCGTATGTGTTTTAATGTATTAAAAACATATATTATTTTATTGTTATGTAGTTTTATTTTGGGCCCCTTGAAATAAATTTTCATTCAGCAAATATGTTTCATAAATTTAGTCAGATAATGTGTTTAATTAGTTCAGTCAGCAAATGTGCTGTGTATCCAATATAGTTACTATGTCGGAGTAAAATGAATGTAGGTAAATGAATATATATGGTTTAGAGCACCATATTTTGAAATTTCGGTTTAAACTGTCATAAAGTCACATTATACACATAAGTATTGTGTAGAGAGACGACAGACTTACATAAAATGTTCGTCAAAGCAGTTGAAATAAGGAAACTATTTATGTCGAAAGGGCGTTGAGTATATTCCTCGGCTTTGTGCGTTCGAAGGTAAAGGAATTCCTGGTACAATCTCCCTAAACACGAGCACATTAAGCTAGAGAGTGAAGGCAGTTGAATGAAACGGAAGTGAGGGGAGGTGGCTGTAGAAAGGGCTTGGGACGGAGATGAAACGTGTTCAATAGCCAGGAAGTAATCAGTCCACAGGCTCGAAATTTACGTCTTTCGCTCGCTATATCCTTGGTATACTACAAGATCGGCCTGAGATGTCTGTTATAAAACTACAAAAGCGAAAGTAAAATGAGGCGGCGAAACGTAATTATAAAACGTTGATTAAAAGATGTCGAGAAATATTTTGTTGAAATGTAAACGTTGTATGTAAAAAAATTTCACCTCTACTACTAGACAGATACTTCACGCATATCTGAAGAATTACTGTACTAATATCGTAAATTGTGAAATTAAATATGTATGTCTTAACAAGAATGAAGTAATACTAGCTGCCTTAAAAGCATATATTTTACAGTTTTTTATAAAATGTATTAATAATTTAATTTTTCTTTATTTTAAAATATTCAAATAGATTTTATAAATAAGGATCCTGAATTTTCGCGAAAAGATTTTTGAACCAAATTGTTTTAGTATATTACATACACATCTGCAGCTATGTTAAATATCAGTGATTGAATGTTTTATCTTTTACACATCTTGGGATTCAATCCACCAATCACAGATGTGCGATGTCTCAGTAACAGTTTTCTGATTGGCAGAGTCAAAAAATAAACGCCTCTGCACTAAGGCAAGCTGCCAATAATCACGAAGCACTGTTGCAAATGTGGACGTAACGCACTGAAACAAGCTGATGAAAATTTTCGCGAAAATTCAGGGTCTCTAGTTAAACACCAAACCAAACTCTTGGTCTGCTACAAAGTTTTCAAATTTTGGATTATTTTTGACATACGAAAATAACTAAAGGAAAATTAATTCTTATAGCCATAATCCACGATATTAATAAGACTTTTTTTAAAGAGTTTTATTTAACCCACAGTTTATACAATATATTACACGTATTTTAAGTATAAAAAAATATATTGCCTTATTTTGTCCGAAAGTGAATCTAAACAGAAGCTTTTTAGTTGTGTAATATATATTGTGACTTCACAAAAAGGTATTTTAAGTATTAAAACAGTGGTTTAATATTTTCTAACATTGCTAAGTCACTGTTTTGTTGTTAAGTGTCCTTTGTATTTTTTTTTCAATGTTTTATTTACCATGTTCAAAACACGTTTTCGAAATGAATTAAATGTACAGCTGTCACGTAGCAAAGTTGACCTTCCGCCATGTTATGAAAGACCAGATATAGTCATATGTGACAGAGTTCGTATACGAGCCATTTTGCGCTGTGGGACGCCACAAGCATAACTGCATCCATTAAGTTGACAATTCACAAATGTTCTGCTCTGAATGTCAGCTGCCGGGAAACATACCTCGCAGACCAATAACGAACACTCTACAGAGCTTGAGATGCGACGGTATTGCCAAGTTGGTTTAGGCAAGAGAAAGTTGCACATCGCAGTAGACATAATGTCTCCGGAATATATACACTATTGAGACAGACACGCAGAGTTTTGAGGACAACCCTGCATAATTTTAGATATGCAAATTTTGCGTTATAATATGTAAATAGTCTGAACTGCAAAGCTACAGTGCTCTCATACGACTTACGCTGTAGGCCGAAAGTTTGTGTGGCGAGCTTGAAGGACTTTTTCAACCAATGATATTAGGTAAACTGTAAAATGGCCATGCTCTGTCTTTAGGAACCAGAAGTCATCTTGTTTCAATGCCTTTAGTGCACACCTGCGGTTTTGCGTCATGGTTTTTGGCAGATTGCGTTAGAGTAGAGACGTCTCTCATTTGACTCTGCAAATCAGGACAAGGTTAACTGCGACACCATGCCTCTGTGATTTGCGAATAGAGCCGCAAGACGCTGGGAGTTAAGCCATCCAATCACTGGCCCAAGATGCAACGCTGCAGGTGAGCAGGTAAGACACCGAAACAAGTTGACGCAAACATATTTTCGCTACAACTTCCTGTCTCTATAAACTATCCTTAGAGACGATAGTTAGAGATCATGGTACATCGCGAAAATGTTTCGTGCCAACATACCCTTGAAAACGTTGTAGTTTATCACATCATATATGGTTGGATGATGTACTTTTGACACAACGTAGCTGTCTAAAGACTAATGCCAGGAATCAAATATTACAATAGCGGGATTCCTACTGGCTCTGTCAAATAGGGCATTAGCTTCAGGTACAAGCGAAAGCTAGAAATAATTTAGCCCCACTTTGTTTCAGTGCCTTTACGTACACATTTGCAATTCAGCTCCATGATTATTGACAGCGTGTATATGTGAAGAGCCGTATCTCATTTGACTGAGCCAATTACAATAATGTTTCTGCAACAACACACGTCTGTGATTAGCCGGTAGATTCCCAAGGCTCGCGACAGTTAAAATATCCTATCACTGACCACGAAGCAGAACTACAGATGTGCACGTAAAGCACGGAAACAAAGTGGGGCAAAATTCTTTTCGCGAAAAACAAAGGTCTTTAGCGAAAGCCAGTAATCTTCTGGTAAACTGAACGTGCGTTGAAAACCAGCATAAAGTTCCGCGATAAACCATCATCTCTAACTATCCCGCAGCACGAATTCGCAAAATTACGAAGACCCGTAGCCAGTAACGACACGGAGTGTGTTAAGGCGAGAATAGTTCAGTGAATTATAACCTGTCGTGTATATGACAACGCGAAATTTGCAGATCTCTACGCATAGATGACAACAGCATCTTAGATTCCCTATATGCGTGCAAATTTTCGCGCGGAGGCGTTCGTTTTGCACTGTCAGGAATCCCATAGTTGGTTCGTAAATGAAGACTGTGCCGGACAATCGCGTTTGTCGGCAGATTTTTCGGGGATCTCCCGTTTTACCCGTCCCCTCATTTATGTGCTACTCCTCACTATGCCCGCCACACAGAATGCTTACTTTCTGTTACCTTCTGTTATTCCGTAGGGTATAGCATTGGGCATGTCGGATGTTGTGATAATTTGTATGGAAGAAACGTTTTGTTCCTTCTAGTACGTATCCACACGACACCGAACAATGTAACGTGGTTGCAGATTTCTTTATTTTCAGTATTACTTTCAGTATTTACATTTATTGAACATGGATCTTTACTTAGCAAACATATACGACGAAAAAATATTATGTGCGGTATCAGTTTAAACTACTATGTTAATGGAAGAGGAGTCGTATTTTAGAGGAAAAGAATAAGAAATGCATGTGGAAATGGTGGACCATATCTTGGCTCTAGAAACCATTTAAAGGAGGTGGTTATGGTTGTCTTAAAATGTTTCAGTATGCATTTAGCTTAGTTAGTCATATGATTTTGTGTTGTCTACTATTACTTTAAATCCTTAGTTAATGGTTAAACTGCATTTAGCCACGTTTGCAAGAGCTTCGTTTCTAGGGTGTTAATTGTAATAAGCCCGAAGTTTTCACATTTAATATTGTAGTAACTAATTTACATTTTACTTTAGGCTACTTGTATTCTATGATATCAGACCTACAAAATTTTAGGTTCCGTATACTGGCATCACCATAGTAGTTTAATGTAATACAAATGTTGAATTTACTAATTTAAATTATGTTATTTACATGTAAAGCTATATTCTAACCATAAATTAATTTTCAGTGGCAAGAGAAAAGTAAGGCAAAGTTTAAATTGTTTGGCCGAACTTCCGGTATCAAACTGTAGGACTGTGTGTTTGCAAGTTCTTTGCGTAATTAAGGTAATTGATTTGGTTTTAGTGTCAGGAATTTGTACGGAACTTAAAAACTTTAAATTCATTTTTCAGAAATGACCAGCGGATGCTGGAGGTTGGGACCTTACTCGCTACTGAATAGCTGAACATTTTTACTAATAATTGTTTATTTCGTTGTGACATTGGTGGCTCCTAACAGTTTTCATCATTGTTTTAAAAATATCTAATTTATTGCAATGTAAGAAAGGTATACTGCATTCTCATGAAGTTATATTTGTTCCATATTATTAACTTGAATTCACTTCAAATCGATAATATACTGCATAGGTTATTTTTTCTTTTATCACTTATATAGTAATGATATCCCACACTAATTTCGCAACGGAATAAGCGCAAGTATTTTCTGTAGTTTGCTTGGAGATTTTCCACGTGTTCTACACACCATTTCAAAGCCATTTCGAACAGAATTAGTCATGAAATGTTATGGTCATGTGAACAATACAAAGCAGTTGTGATTGGACCACTGTAAATAATTTTATGTATTTCAAGCAAACGTTGGTGTTAGCGCGAATCTCCTCAAATTTTAGTGTAATTTTACACCAATTACGTGTGTGTATTTTTACCATTACGTCACGGTAAAAATACAATAAATATATGTAAAATACTTATGCCCTGGTACGTCTGTTTTAACACAATGTCGTACATACACTTCAAAGGAAAAAGTTACATTTGAAAATTCAATATTTTAATTTTATGACTATGGCAACCTTTCTACTTGCGCCAAAAAAATTTTTGTTTCCACTTCCAGATTTGGGTTGATAAATCGTAATTTTTAATTGTTTATAAGTGCATTGTAACTTCAGGATGGCCTTCTGCGTTTATTTCTATCTACTGAAAACATCTGACCTGGGGAGAGTTCGAACTGGCAACTTCCGAGTCAGCAGCCCACAACCGTAACCATTCGAGCACCTGTAGCTGTTGACTGCATGCGTTCATGACGCGGGATCCTTTCAATCATATACTACTCGCAAATCTTAATTTGCTGTTCTTTAACACTGACTGGTAGTATTTCTGCACACTGTTCACCAAGACAAAGGGGAGAAAAACAACTGGTAATTGTGTAACAATCAAGCTTTTATACTATGTCCACTGACGTACACAGAAAAACGGTTTTGAAGTGACTGCAAAATGTTTTGTCAATATGGACCTCACGAAATTTTTTTTTTCAGTGGTTACAACATTTTCTGGTAGTCCCTGCAAAACCTTATTGGGGACAGAAAAAAATTTTAGTAGTCACCACAAAAAAATTGGTGAGGTTCATAATGACAAAACATTTTGTAGTGACTAATAAGAATTTTTATCAGTGCACTTAATAACTGAACTGTAAGTAAGTTTATATGAATTAAGTAAACATTAAAAAATACATAAGCTTTATCAGGGAGTAGGCAATTACGACGTCATAAAAATATTTGAGAATTTAGTCATGCCAAAAACATTTGTCAATAAAAATGTCGTGTTAAAAACAGTTAATATTTTCAGAGGGGTTCAACTACCAAAGAAATTGACTACTAAATATATAAGATATACAAATTTATATTATTCGTCGTTTGCAAACAAAAAAAATATTTTGTTACAAAAAGCAAATTTGCAGGAATTTGTAGCCATATTATATTTCAAAGCGAAAGAAAGGACAGTAGAAAATATATGCAAATGCATGCTTATTTGTACAAATGCCTTGTTCAGCGACTTTTTTTTCTTTTTTAGTTTAGCGTAGTAATTTCCAAATTATAAGGCTGCAGTTTATAGCTATGATAACTGACTTTGCACACTTTTAAAGAAAATATATACGTTGCCGTGAAAGGGTTCATGCAAACACCGCATCGTAATAAAATAAACAATTTGGTATTTAGTAGAGCATTAAAACATATATTGCCTTATCATGAATGCCAGAGTAAAAAAAGTGTAAAATTTTCCTGTTAAGCCTTTTACCGGATATGTAATAAATTCTGTGCAATATTTATGTATAAAAATTTTATACGGTGCGGACCACACACGAAACTTCACAGTTAATTTGATGAAATGAAATTATTTTTTATGAAAATCTTTAGTTTACATTAACAAGTATTTTGCTATTTCAAAACTGCACTCTGAAAGTGCATTTTTACAATGATGTCAGCGTATTAATAACAAATGCAGTGTGGTAATAATATGCAAAATTACATGTATTGTTACTATACGTCAGTGTATTTCTACACATACAATGAGAAGTATTTTTACATCAAATATATTACGTATACATATTTACATATGTTTTTTTATCCAAATATTTAAACGCGTTTTTAAATACGTGGCAACATTTGTGTAAAATTACACCTACTGCCGTTGTTTTTCGTAATTATACGTACAAAAAATGTAAAAAAAATCCACGAATTTGTTTGTGAAAATTTACAATTATTTTTTTACAATGCGTGATTCCTGGGGGAAATAAAGCAAACAATCTTGCTGACAGAATACTAGGACACGCTATGGTTTGTTTGGGTAAACTTTTAGGTGTGAAAACATGTCTGCTAAGAGATATATCTATTGGGAAGGTGTTGGAACGTGGCAAGGAGAAACATTAACAGAAAATGAACAAAACTGCTACGTAAGTGGGTATCTTGTGATGCTGTCTTTACCCCCTGAAAACCTTGCTTTTAAGTAGCCACACCTGGTGACCTTTTGCAAGTAGGATATTTTTTCGTTTGAATTACAGTATTTTGTCACAGTGTTTACAAATTTTTAACCAACCTTGTGTACAATACATCATTATCTTCACGCATGAGCTATACGAACACAGGAACCTCTCAAACTATAATTTTGTTATATATATTTCCACTTGGTAATAAGTATTTGCAATACTTCAAACACCTACTGGCTTATACCAGACAAATATGACATTTTACATAATTTTGGAAGACTATTTGCATACAGTTGTGCAGTGCTGTGTTACAAAATATTACACACACGGAAATACGACCGCCAATTTGAATTTTATGTTATGATGATATGCGGAAAAGTCCAATTTGATTTAATTCGGTGAAATAGTTGCTGAGATATTTTTTTTCGCTTTAATATAATTTTGAATACAACGGAACTACAATATATGCTTTTTTACTTAGTGAGTGTATGATTAACTGTTGAGATAAAAAATTTGGTATAATTCGGTAGAATAAGACTCAGAAAAAAATAATTATTACAATACGACGCTTCAGTAGGGAGGACCAAAAATGTATTCTTTTCGAGTTTAAATCCATTGGTGATGAACTGTAATAATATGATATTTGGTAACGTATGAGTCCATACAATAATTCCTATCACATATAATGCTAAATATTCACACGTGTAGGCCTACCACTTAAAATGAGGGGTCAAAAAGCACGAACGTATTTTCTAAATGCGTAGAATATTCAACATATTTCAATGGTCCAAATTACTTAAGAGAGCCCACACAGGCGGCTTATAATCACCAGGCACACATGCTCAGGCACACAGGCAGGAGCAGGCTCGAAAAAATCTTTCTTTATGTCTAATATATGTTAAGTAAATTCATAGTTACTAATCGTGTTAGCAAAACTCCACCTAGTTTTCACTATTAAAAATATCGTTACGGTAGCAAAGCACTGATAAATGAGTTTAATTCTACACAAACTCTAGTAAATTTAAAGATTATAACATCATTGGGGATATTTTGTAACAAAATATTCAGTGCGAGAGTTTTGTCAGTGCTTAAGGTGGCTGCCTGGCTGGCGCTCGAACTGCGTGCAGGTGTTCATAGTTACGTTTTTTCTCAGAGACCAGTGAACGTGCGTCCACAATGCTTATCTACGAAAAGAACACACACATCAGACTACTTGTCAATGTGACTTTCAAGACTCCACGCACATTAGAAGCATTATTTTAAAGCCTAGAACTTTGCTAAAATCGGCTTTTTCACGCGGTTGTTTCTCAAGATCTAATGTAACGCATTTGTTCGAAATTGAGGTCTACAAGTACATTGGACTTTGCTACAGTGACGCGTTCAATAAAATGACAGGGTCACCGCTTAAAGTCCTACAGTAAAAACGTTACGGCGGGAACACTGCGCGCGCGTTTACTTCTTTGGCCGTAGAGGCGATATTACAATACATGTGCCGGCCAACGTCGCTCGTAGCGCCTCATTGACTTTCGTCCCACCTCCCAAACATACCCTTCACCAGGCGGCCGCCTTAACATTAAGGTATTTAACGCTGGTGAGGGGTCAAATTAGGTGAGGATGGAGCAGCGCCGGAATGGGGACCTAGGAAAACGGGAGATCCCCGAGAAAACCCGGCGACCAACGGCATCGTCCGGTACGATTCCCACATGCAACGTCCGGGGACCGTCCCTGCCGGGAATCGAATCCGAATCGCCTTGGTGGAAGGCGAATGGTCTGACCATTCGGCCACCGCGGTCCCTAAAATATTCAGAATATAAAATTTTCTACACTACCAAATATAGTAACTTATCTGTTCAATACAATAAATTGTATGAACTGAAATTTTAGCACCCCGACTTTGCCAATTGAAACTCGCCTTAAGAATTACAAAATTTTTGTATTTCTACATAGTACACGAACATTTTGTGCACATCGACAACGCACCTATAGATTCACGGAACGAACGTACAAAATGTTCATGTTGATTGTTGCAAAGCGCTTTCTAAACTCGGAGAGAAAGATGAAAAAATGAAAGAAAGACATTCCTGTAGGACGTAGTATGTGAAACGGATCTGCAAACATAAAACTGAATAACGATGTCAGTTATTACGAGATGAAAAGGGAGAGACAGTTACACAAAAGCTAACGGTTGGGGCGTGGTTCAAAAAGAAGCTGTACATAGAACACAACAGTACAAGGTAACTTAAAAAAAAGTCAACAAAGTATACAACAGTGCTCACAAACGGTACGCAAGAAAGATGGCGATACAATGTCTTTGAAAAAGAAGTCGAGTTGACAATCGTTCGCATTGACCGTAACAAAAATACACAATTAATGACGGTTGAAAAACATTTTCTTGGTTTTAAGTAAAATAAAACTATTGTAAACCAATTCGAGGAATAGTGCAATGTCAAGTTAATAATTGATTACTTGAAAGCTCGGCACATGAAAGGTGCCGAGAAAAAATTTATTTATTGGTTATGCATGTACACAAAATAATTCTTGTGTATATGTTTACACGGTTAGAATATTAAACTTGGCCTTTAATATGTCTTGAAAATTTATTCACATATTTTCCTTACAAGCTTTATTATATTCTCGATATGAGTCTCTCTGTTTGTATATATGAATTTCTCATTCGTAACTTCAGTGGAATGTGCTACGTAACTACGGAAAAATGTTATGAATCAAATGTTATAAGGAAATATTAATTTGGAAGTTGTTTACCTTGCTCTGAGTACGTAGAGTTAGGCCTAGATCATCACTAAGTCGCCTACAATACAGCTTTTTAAGCAAGGTTGAAGTGTTTACAGTTATTAAGGAAACGAGTGCCACATGCAAAAAAAAAAAAAAGCTGCTACTGTGGGATGTTAAAAGAAAAAAGTGTCAATTTGTTGGCAGTTTACGTAAAGATAGTATAAAAAGTCTATGGGTATTGTTTCTATTTATAAGTACGTTCTGCAGCAGTCATTTGTATTCGTACTGTACGTGTCTCTGTCCTGCGACCCTGGCTTGGGGAAAGCTAAATGCTAAGTAGTAAAAAAAAAATTAGTTGGGATGTAGAGGTCTCGCTTTGCCATAGTGTTAATATCTAGCGGGATACCTTCTTTGCAGACAGCCAACCTGAATTAACTACTAGCTGGCAAAAAGTGATCCTACAACAGACTAAATTATCAACTGTACCATAACTATAGCTAAATGTGCACAGACATAGAAGTTTAGAAAATATTCTTAGATATTTAATGTGATCAATAAAATGTCGAAAGGTAAGAGTTCTTAAAAAGTAAACACGTTATGAACAAACTACATGAAACTGGTGACGCTGTTTTAGATACTACGTGCGTGCCAAATTTGACGGAATTGTAGTAAATTGTTATTCCGTTATCTCGTGCTATCAAAATGTGGTTAGCTTGTCACCAATATGAAGACGGCGTAAACTAAATACAAAAACGTCAAGTTAACTAAGTACTATATGAGTATAGTGTTTGATGAAACTCTGAAAACAGATTCCTTAGATATCTCGTGTGATGGTATTATGTTCACATGGCCAACATTAAGAAAATACGAACATGTCATGAACAAAAACTTAAAAACGAACCCTTCTTGTTAAGTACTACTACAGGGCTACGTGTACTGGGAATGAAGTACTTCTGAAAATGGTACTTTAGATATCTCACGGATCAAAATACGCCGATTAGCCTCCGTTTTATGTGTGTACCAATTGTAATTACATTCTAAAATATGGTTCCTCAAATTTTCGTGCGTCTCGAAAATGTTAAAATAACAGCCTACCCATCATTGATAAAATATAAATACGAAATAAACAAAAAACATAAAAGTCGAGGCAGCTTACTGATAAATACATACATATATATGTATATATTTATTTATGATCTTTGAAAGAACTGTGCAATGGGAGCTCATGACTAGATTCAGTTTCTTGGACGTACTCCATTGCAAAATTGAACGACTGTCACAGAAAAACTAAACAAATAAAAGAAACCATAAAATAAGCAGAGTATGCTGACTAAGCATTTTATTTGTTTAGTTTTCCTTTGACAGTCGTTCAATTTTGCAATGGAGTACGTCCAAGAAACTGAATCTAGTTGTATTTATTTATTACCTTTGTCTTCATTCTACATGGCAGAATAAAGGCACGCGCCTTTTCTTTCACTTAACCACGAAATTGCTAGAAAACATAATTAGAACGGTAATAACTTAACGATCAAATTTAGAAAAATATTTTTTAGAAATTTCATATTATGTTTAAATTATAAACATGGCTTTATAAACCGGCTTTGAAAATATTCTAGAATGTGTGCACCTATTTTTATGAAATTTTGAAACAATACTCCTTACTTTTTTTTATGTTTGTCGTAATTTATAATGGAAAAAATAAGAAAATGACCGCCATCATGAAAACATGAATAAAGGCTGAACGAAATACGCACTAGTCAAATCAGCTTAGTAAGTACCATTATATATACTAGGTCGTATGAAATCAGGGAAAAAATATTTCCTCAGATATGTCATGTGATTCTGAACATTCAAAAATGTCCATCGTTTTGAAAATATGAGTATAATGTGAACGAGATACACAAAAGTCAAGTCATCAAACTAAGCAGTATATGTGCACTAAGACGTTTTATAAAATTTGGAAAAATATTGCCGTTGATATACCATATTATATAAAAAATATAAACATGGCCGTGGTTTCGAAACTATAAATATAGTGTATACGAATTACTCAAAAGTCAAATCAGTTTAGTATGTAATATATATGTACAAAATGTGATGAAATTCGGAAAAAATATTTTCTTAAGTAATTCATATTATGGTAGAAATATAAAAATTGCCGCCATTTTCCAACTAACTACACGGCATTAGCTAAACACATAATATTCAAGTCACTGTACTAGGTACTTTATGCTTACCTATTTTAATGCAATCCTAAAATACAGTTTCTTGAATATCAAGTGTAAACGAAAAAAGTTAAAATTACAACTTTTTTGATAACATGAACACGACACAGGCGAAGTACACAAAAGTCAAGTCAGATTGCAAAGTACTGTATGTATACCTAGCTTGATGATATTCTGTCAATGGGTTCAAAAATTTGGATACACACACGAACACTTTTACACATTCACACAGATAGGATTGTTGTCCCATAAGCCTCCTTTATTCTTCGGAAAGTAGGCTCAAATTCACTTTTAAAATGTTCCTACACAAACATTGATATTTTGTTCATTCTTTACATACAAAAGCTGCGCGATGAGGTACCTTTCGTATATCAGAACCCACGTGGCATGGTCACGACCTTCCTGCATCAAGTGGCAACGTTGCATGTGACTGCGAGCTGCATCAAGTGGCAACGTTGCATGTGACTGCGAGCTGCCTAGCGTCTTTACATTTCCCCACCACAAGCACTCATAATTTCGCACTCTCGTAAACTGCTTCACACAATTTCAAGTACAACATTCTTGTGTATTCCGGATCTTTATAAACCGTCTTAATTTCGATTTAGTTTGCTGCCTGTAATCAATGTCTATTTATATTTAATAAATAATAAAAACGCCCAATTAAAAACATTAAAAAAATTCGTTATTTGAACGGTTTACCCAGCTAGATCCGTTTAATGTCTAATAAAATATTCTTTGTTAACTGTACTACGACAGTAGTATGAAAATGGCGGTCCGGGGACAGCGGCTGGCGGCTGTGGGTGTGTGGGTGACCTTGACCTTTGACTCCCGTGACCTTGACCTTTGACCCCTGTAACCCGACACCCCGACGCCATCTTGTTTCCGGCCGCCATCTTGTTTCCGGCCGCCATCTTGTTGCCGCCCGCCATCTTGTTTCCGAACGCCATCTTTAATGACGTCAATTTCGAAAAATTAAAAAAAAATTAAAAATTAAAAAAATAGTTTAAAAATTCTGCCATCTTGTTCCGACCGTCATCTTAGAGGTTTCTTCCGAGTCTTCCAAAAAATTTTTGATTTCGCATTCCATCCTAACCCCACATGCATTAAAAAAATTAATTTAATAAAAATAAAATCTTTTTAATAAAAATACTATTTAATAAAAACATTTTATATAAAATAATTTTATGTAACAATTATTTAGTTAAAAATTCATCGGGTATGCTCGGCCAAGCTCGTTAACCTTCGGCAATCTTCGGCCATGCTCGGTAACCTTCGGCTCGACCTTGAAGTTATTGCTAATGCCGCCATCTTAGAGCTATCGATTATTTAATTCAAGTGTTGTACTTTAAATAAGGTTCACAAGC
>PNEQ01015550.1:0-27483 GCA_003012365.1 Medauroidea extradentata
ATGTGTGTACTGTTGTGAAGGCTTAATAGTAGGGATATATGTGGATGATATAGTAGCGGTTGGAACTCCACCAAAATTGAAGAAAATTAAGGAGGAGTTAACGATGTCGCTAGACATTAAGGATCTGGGTGAAGTTTCCAATCTACTGTCACTGAGGATCAACAGGCCAAATTTGGACACGATCATGATTGACCAGGAAGTTTATTCAAAAAAGGTTATTGCTGATTTCCGAATGGAAGATGCAAGGGCAAGTTCAGTGCCCTTAGGCTTGGAAAGCAACACCTGTGTACAAGATGAAAGGACACCAGTTTGTGAAACAATGTACAGAAGAGCAATTGGGAGTCTACAGTATCTTGCTAATGGGACTAGACCTGACTTCTCATTCTCAGTGTGCAAACAAATTCAAGCGTGCAGTGATCCAATGAAGACAGACTGGGAAAATGTCAAACACATTCTTAGATATTTAAAGGGGACAACAATCACAAAGTTGGTATACCAAAAGAAAGGGAACCAAGTAACAGTGTATGCAGATGCAGATTGGGCGAACAGCAGAAGAGACCGCAAGTCAATAAGTGGCCCTGTCATATGGCAGAGCAAGAAACAGAGGACAGTGGCTTACTCAACAGTTGAAGCCGAGTACATTGCAATGTCAGAAGCAGTGAAGGAATCTTTATGGCTTAGAAATTTTTTAAGGGAAGTGGGACAGGAACGATTCATGCAGGGACCTTGCATCATAAATGTGGACAACCAGGGTGCCATAAGTCTGGCGAAAAACAAGATAACGTCAGACTGCAGCAAACACATAGATGTCCGTTATCACTTTCTTCGTGAATGTGTGGAGAACAAAGAAGTGATGTTCAACTATGTTGAGTCGAGTATGAATTTGGCAGATGCTTTGACCAAACTGGTCTCGGGAAGACAATTGAAAGACACCATGTGCAGGTTGGGACTCAAGGGAGTATAAGCAGTAATATCAGTTAAGTAATGTGCAACACAAGGGGAAGTGTTGGACTGATTGTTTTAGTTGGACATTACATGAAGGGGTCCATGTTTTTGGGTTGTGTATTTGTTTGTTTTTCATGTTGGCCGCCATGTTGGTAACTTGTGTGTATGTACAGTATGGTTAATATCGGACGCGAAGGAAGGTTTTCTATTTTCTGTGTGAAGAATGTAATGGAAAATAAAACTTGCTGTGTGCACCTGGTTCTTACATGTTTACTATTTCAACTAACTCTTCCCACGGTATAATATTAATTATAACAATGCATGCCAGAGCGAACAGCTTTTTAGTGATGGGGACTAGCTGTGGTTTCATTGAAAACATTCTCATAACACTCTTCACTACAAAGGGCATCATTTATGTGTCTTTTCAGATATATATCCTTTCATACATCACTGAAAAGATGTACTCTGCATTGAAGCAGCCTGTTATGTTTTCTACACAAATTAAAGAAAGCAAACCTGTATATTCATTACTGCATAATTGACATTCATAAGAAACACCAACCGAAAAACATGGGAGAAAAAAATGGAAAGTGACTTTTAGTGACACTGACCAAAAATAGTGACTTTTAGTGGAAAAAGTGACCGACTTTGAGGCTTGAGTACATAGATAAAATAAATGATTGCACACATGCATGAGCACATAATCATTCACATTGTTTCCAACAAACACAGTAGGAAAATATACTGTACATAGACAAGGTTACTACACAAATGACTGTAGATACCCCACACAGAGAATAAAAAAAAGAGTTTGTTACTTTTATCAAGAAAATATACTTTTCATTTAGAGAAAATAATGATATAGTGGTGCAAAACCAAATTCTTTATACTTCCTCAACTGAAATTACCTTAACGGTTTAAGTTTCTAAAATATACACTGTTTATTTTGTAGCAAATGATAAGTAACAAGTTAAAATACACAGTGGCAATGACCATAACTTCATTGTAGAGCATTCCTAATTGCAGCTGAGTAAACAAGTTTTTCAATTTATCTCAATGGTAGCCAAGAACTCATATCTGTTTATATTAAATGTGTAACATAAAAATCCTATTTAACACTTTGTGTTAGTACCTCTGAAAACATTCTGTTGTGTCCATGTATCATCCTCCTGTAACAATGCTGTGAGGCATAAACATTGTTTAGTGAATTTTACAAAGTGTAGGTTTTTGTACTTTCCTAGTTTATATACATTTATATTTACTTGTCCTTTAATTCCATACAATCAGTTTTAAATACCACAATTTATATTTTCTAGAAGGACAAGGAGCTCGTAAAAATAACACAATTTTGCTTTAAAAAAAAAAAATTGGAAAAACTTGTAACTAATTATGAAAACTGAAAACCATACGAAAATGGTTAAGTTTCAGCTTAGCGGAATAACACTGGAGTTAAATCTGAGGAGTTATAGTACACCACACTCATCAAACTTATTGAGTAAGGTATCATTTTATTAAGAACACATCCGCCAATTAAATAAAACCAAATTTTTATTTAATAAATTAAATTTTTTATCATTATTGATTGTTAAACATGAACGTTAGCAAAATATTTACATATATACAATACATACAAATACCATTACTTTATATACCTTTAGCACAATTTAATCATACAATTACATATATTGGGTTTATTTATTTTAAAATGTTAAAAAATGTATAAAAATAATTTTGCTGCAAATTTGGGGTTATTTGTTTTAAAACACAAAAGTTGGGGAAAAATATGTTTGGGCTGTATACAGTATGTTTATGGCATAGTGTCCATGGTCTGCAATGCAGTTTTAACATACATAATATGAATTTAATTTCGCACTAGACGATCAATGCACAGAGTGACAAAAAAAAAGAGTAAGTGGTCAACATAGGGGCTGATTAGTGTTTCGTGGATAAACGAATTCATCAAAAAAAATGTTTCATCAACAAAAAATTTGGTCCTCAGAGGCTGGATGAATTACGAAACAAAAGCTTCTCACTTCGACACTTCTTGTGTGTATTCATTTCGGTAATTTACAACTTGTTCGTTTGTTACACAATTCGTACATCGTGTCCATGTGCCAGCCCGGAGTTTAGTTTTCTAGTTGGTTCCTGCACATCTGGTGTGGAAATGGCAAAACAGCTACTGTAATGTGGAATATGTGACACTGTAATCTCTATGCATAAAAGACAACCCTGGCTGACTGAATGAATGACTGACTAACATGTCAAACTGCAGCCCAAACCACTGGACCTAGAAACGTGAAATTTTTGTGTTATTTCCCCTCAGGTCGAAAAGCGAGCACTAAGAAGTGATTTTTTTTAAATTCGACCTCTAAGGGGATGTAAAGGGGTGAAGTGTACTTATTTCCGAAGAAACATCGATAGAGCTCCAACTTGATGGCCTATCAATGTGATTTTACTTTAATGGAACACACATAAAAAGGCATAGTATTAGCCAATTTCAGGATTCTTTGAAAACCAACATTTAAGGCGATGAAAAGACCTTAAATGTGTTTCTGATTTATTATCAATACCCACTGAATCCTTCGGGATAGAGAGTTGGTTTTCACTTCAAAATATTGCTTACATAAATATCTAAAAAGTTAATTTAAGATTTTTTGAAATTCAACCCGCAATCAGTAAAAAGAAAGAAAATATGTTTTTTATGAATTGTCTATTTCACTGGAACACAATTGGCTATCGTCATGATTTTTACTACAGTTGGTTATGTATACAAATGAGTATGACGTATTCTCTCCGAGCCCAACATCACACCACTACCCGTCAACAGACTGTCAAGGTGGCAACTTATCCAACTTCTGGTATCACAATTATCTCCAGCAGCTACAACAGTGCCCTTGATCTTTGGCTTCAAAAACCAACCTCACTGCTGGCCCCCTCATCATCATTGAAAAACCCAAACACAACACCTCTGTGTTAGAAACTGAGTCGTGTGGTGAAGGTATTTCTGAAAACGGACAACGTGGTCAGAGTGGTTCAAGTAAAGATGCAATCTGTCATCTTTCTGCTTCCAGTGGTGAAGCACTGCCCCTTGCCTATTTGAGATGACAGGTAAAATGTGCATTTTAGATGGGTTGGAATATTTGGACTGTATATTGTGTGCTTATGACAGTCTGGTTTGGGGAATGTATAGTGTATATGGTATGCAAAGCAAATTGGGCATGATATGATTTGAATTTGGCACTAAACCGTCAATGCATAGTGACAAAAAACTGAATTATCAAACATGGCAGCCAATTGGGGTTTCGTGGATTAGCAAGTTTTGCCTAGTAAACATTTTATTGTTGAAACAAAATAGATTCACCACAAATGTGAATTTGCATACCCTTATGTATGTTGCAGTTTCCAAGAGCTTAATTAACTAAGACACAAGTTCTTTTTAAGTTATAAAATGTCAACATTTAACAGTCAGTAAATTCAGCGCAGTGCTCTGAAATTGTATGGATATACATACTGGAATGTCTTCATTCTCAGTAAATTTAAAGTAACTGAATTTGTAAATACTTAGCTGTTTTAAGCAGGTAAGTTTAGATGCCTAACATAGTTGATTAATGATTTTAATGGGTAAGATTATAAAAGTAAGACATTTTTTGAAACAAAACTTTAAAAACTCAACAAATGCAAACAATCTGACACTTAAGGTTTTCTGTCTGCCACATTGCTTAGATACTTATCCATATTATTTTATTAAAATAAACATTAAGAGGCAAAGCATAATTACAAATAAATAATGTAATTCAATAAAAACATTTTATTATTTTGTGATGACTGAAGATTATGTAAGGTTATAAAATTCTTGTAGAACTGTGCCTACTGCCATATAACAACTATGTATGAAACTGGCAAAGTCAATGTGTCCAGATCCATATACTGAACACATGAACCAAAAATTCCACAGAATCTTTTAAGTTAATGTAAACACACGTAACACCTTAAAACTATTGGTGGATATTATATACAGTAATTTACTTTTAAAGTTGTGATACAGTGCACATTGAAGTTATCAAAACATTTTAAGTTGCACAATGTGTATTTTGAAGTTTTAGAACTTAAGGTCCTTAGAACATATTATTTTTACAGAAACTACAAGTAAAGTACTATTAGAATTAAGGTGGTTCTTTCTTATGGTAATTAAGGACAAGGATACCAGTAATGCATTGAGGTATAGGGAATTAAGTTTTAAATTATTTTCCTGTGGCGATTGTAAAATAACTACACCATACGAAACTTTGACACTACTAATGGGTCAAATCAGTAATATAAGTACAGTACTTCAAAAAGAGGCAATGATAAAAACATCAGTTTAAAATTGTAGGTTTCTTAGAACCAATTTGCTAAATTTAAAAAAACTACAATCCTAGACAATTTTTTTCCTGAGCAAAAATTTTACTAAATTTTACAATTGCTGATGCTTAAATCTGGTGCATTTAATCGTGGCGCAAGTGATTACGCTTAATATTGAGTAAATGTTTGCTCATAAAGTTGGCGAATATCATTGTCTATAATAGTTGTTTTGTAAATTTCAACTACAGTTTTCAGCATTTATTTATCTACCACACACTCGTAAGTAAAGATTTATATTCATTCATTCCCTCCCTGACACAACATAAAACACGTTTTCTTAAGCGGACATTCAGAAAGTACGCTGGAGCTTCCAAAATCTTCATAAATGCCTCCTGAATGCAGCTGCAACTACCAATTTTTCTGTTCGGGCATGTAACATCAAGCAGTTTAACCCTGACGGTCACTCTATAAAGTACCATGAAAAGTTTAACAATTTTTCTGTTTTCTATCCACCAATGCCAGTAAAGCAGAGGTTCGTCACAGATATACTTGGTGAACTCTGAGCTTCCTACCTCCTGTACTTGCAGCACTGCATTGGCAGCTGTATCTTCGGTGAGGCCAGCTTCACTGAAAGCAAGCTTCAGAGCAGACACCCCCGTTCTGTAAGCTTCCAACACCTGCAACCAACACTAATTCAATTACTTTTGAAGAATATATACACATATGCACAAAATCATGCACATATTTCATATCATATGTAAAGGCATACACACTAATGTCTCAAATTGAATAGTGTTAATTATTATTTAATCTAATCAACTGGAGTTTTTAAGGACAATATGACATTTGTCATGTGTGGTGTGGAGCATAGGATAAGTTGGTAGACTTAAAACATGGACAGACAGTAATTGCGGGAATGCCAAATAGGCAACATGAGTTGTAACGGATATTTGTAAGATATACGAGTAAAACATTAAGTAGGTAACACAACAACATGGATATTTATCTTATACACAGCAACAGTAAGAAAAATAAAAAGGATAAAATGGTCGACGTTACCATGGTGTCCAAAGTTGATACAGTAAAAATAAATTGTAAAGGAACAGATGAAAATATTATGTGACAGTGCAAACAGTTACCTTCAGACACATTATTATAGAAAACACGTAAACAAATAAGTTCCAACACAAACAAAGAATCAGCTTCTTTGTAACATTCTGGTAAACTGTCACATTCTGATATCATTTTGCATCACTGAAGTACTGCCTGATAATAGTTATGAGAAATTTCTTTCCAGCTAAAAAGAACAAAGCTACGTCAACAAGTCACAGGAGTTCAGTTGAGGACAGCAAGTCTCACCTGAGCATCTGATTCAGTATCTTGCAGGCGACCAAGTAGAAGGCGCACATTCTCCAAAGCTGATATCCTCTTCTCAACACACTGGTCCAGCTGCTTCCGCTTCCTCAGGCAACTCTTTGCCTGTGCACAAAATCACACACACACAGTGAACTCTACTAGTATAACAAACGTCACTTGCCAACATGTTCCAAGAACACAGATACATTTAAACATGACCATGCTGTCATTTTTCCATCAAACTACTACAAAATAAATACATAACTTACAGTGGACTAGCTATCTTTCACAATACATTTCTTGAAATAAATTTTTTTCTAACAGTAAAACACGACCTCTGTAAGTTTATGCCTACAATAGAACTATTAGTACACTTGAACTTTATTATCACTAATTAATTTTAATATAAAATTACACACAAAAGGTAAAAAGGTAATGAAAATCCTTCCAGAAATGGGAGTCGCACAAGGAAATACTAAGGCTGCCACAGCAGGCTATGAAAGTAGAACACTGGTAAACACAACGGAGGGCAAAAATCAACAAGGAAAATGAGCATGTGTTCCTGCTTCCTCATTAACTTTTTTATGACTGACACCTGTTGAAACTGTGTGAACTGCAAACATATGTATGCCTCTTATTTACACAGGTGCACAATGCTTACCACAAAAGGTTCCACAAAAAGGTAAGCAATTCAGCAACAATTACCATATATAAACCCACAATATGTCTGGAGTATGTTCAGAGGTGCAACGTTTACGTGAACATCACCCACAGCAAGGTGAGTTCTAACTCTACATATACTTTGACTACAAACATCTACATACAAAATGTTCAATTCAAAATTTTTTATTCTAGCAGGTATACATAAAAACAAAGCTTGCTGGTTATGTACGAGTGACCAACAAAATAGAGACGGAATTTACAAATACAGGAAGTGCAGCAATATATAGAAACATTTAAATGTTTACTCTAGACCAGGGCTGTAAAATAATGGATTGCAACTGTTTGGCTCAGGACGCAAGCTAACTTATTCTACCAAGTTTATATGATGATTACAAACTGTTCAGCAGAATGTCTTCAACATATTTTCATGCGTGTGCATACACACATCCACACACACACACACTCACACAAAATTTGGGGTGATATAGCACTAAACACAATATAAACTAAAGCTTTAAATTCACGTTAGGATATTCTGAAACTAAATGTATACCAATGAAGAACTGTTGAGAAACTGTCTACATATATTTCATTTTATCAAAAAAATTTGTAAGGCAACAGTTTTCAAAAACTCATTACAGTATGAATAAAATACACAAAACCGAAGATACTGTATTAGGTACTACATACATACAGAACTATACGAAATTCTGATTAATGTTCTATTGAGATATTTCATGTGATGTTGGCTTACAAAGTAGTATGTGTGTACCAAGTCTGATGCAATTTGGAAAATTATTTACTCAGATATGACATGTTATGCTAAAAGATTATAATGCCCACCATTTTGAAACTATATAAAACAGGATTAATTAAATATATAAAGATCAAAACATCTTACTAGGTTCTTTATGAAGACAGAGTTTGATGATATTTCAAATATGCTTTCTTAGATATCTGGCTGGATCGAAAAATGTTGAAATGGTCATCATTTTGAAAATGTGCATACTGCATAAATGAAATGCACAAAAGTCAAGTCGGGTTACTAAGAACTATAAGAGTACAGTTAAGTCCTCGATTTACATTGTACCACTTTACGTCGTTTCGAATTAACGTCACCAATTTTTCAATATCCATTTTTCAATTTAAGTAGCTGCTGGTTCAGAATAACATCGTTAATACATTCACGCACGCCAGAGTTAATATTCTTATATTCTGAAAAGGTCTGGCTACAGGCTGTGGGCGGGACTGGTCTGACTCAATTTAAGTTGTGTCAATTTGCGTAGCTGTTTTCAGGAACCTAACATCAGCTTAAATCAAGGACTAACTGTACAAAGTTTGATGAAATTTGGTCTACGGATTCAAAAGTTTTTAGGGAGGAGACAATCGGACACATGTACACACACACACAGGAAGGTGATCTCATAATCATATTTTTTCCTTCGGAAGGTAGGCTAAAAATGTACACAATAGGTATGTAATAATGCTATGAGTATTTTGCATATAGTAATGTAATAAACTTGAGTAGAATTTACTGCATTTCTATTATTTGCATCGTACATTATTTCTTTTAATTTTTATTAGAAAATATTACAGAATAACTCTAACATACAAATTTTTTTAACAATATGTAACAAAAATAAGATTTTTATTACATTGTGTAAAAAGTAACACACAAAAATTATTTTCAAGCAAATTTGCACTAAACCAAAAAAAGTGAAATTTTGAGAAGCCTTCATTAACTATCAGACATTTATTAATTACATTAATTTTTATATAAAAAAAGGTGCACATATTTTTTTTGCAAACAAAAAATTCACTTTGATAATGAAAGCATTTAATGATATAAAGTAATTTTTTCATTAAAAAACTGGTTTAAAAAAAGGGAATTAAATAATATATTTCAATAAAAGGGTGCATAAAATAAAAATTCTGAAACCATGTTTTAATTAAAATTTGTAATTTATTTAGAACTACAGTATGTGATTTTGGCCTGGGTACACAGTCATTTGGGCCACGATAAAATATCACTACCTCCTATTTGCACAACACAGAGCAGCTTACTTTTAAAATTGCAGCCACATTTATTTTTAAGATATAGGTGTTTGCGTAAAGCTACTAAGTTAATGATATTGTTTACTCTCAAACCCTTGCGAGAGTAAGGCTAAGATACTTACTGCACGTTAAATTATATTTAGAGTGCCATGAAAATAGCATTTTGAAATTTATTTTATATCATTTCAAAAATGAAATTAAATGTTTTGTACCATTTTAATATTTTCATTCATTTTACAAAACTTTCACTTTAAAAATATGAATATGTACCTCACCCTGAATTTTTGCATGCAGATTGATGTCCTCTTGTGAAAAAGTAACTATAACTTTGCATTACAATGTAATGTGGACTACGTATCTTAGCCTGAATTGTGGCCATGTTATCTCAGGCTATCAAAGTTGGCAATATGTATTTAGAAATGGGTGTTTCTGAATTCATAGGATAAATCCTCGGATCCCTGTTTCCTCACAATCTTCACAGCAATGCATCCTTCTTGGTTAAGAGGCTGTGTCACTTCTTTTGTTAACGTTAACCATTTACAGTTAATAAATTAAGTGTGTGATGAATTAACAGCAATGTCTCTTTATAGGAACATTACATTTTATGATTAGATGCATAATTATAGTGTAAACTGGTACTAGGAGTCATTTAGTCTTTATTAAACGTTGAGAAATAATACTATCTTAAATTCTGAATTAGCTTAATTATTTCACAACAACTCATTAATATTTTGAACAGAATGGGCGTAGCTAAAGGTAAGGTAATTCACTAAGTCCCTATTGATACATTTTTAAAATAATTTTGAATCAGGAAGAAAATAATTTTAAATTAGGAAGAAATTTAAAAAATTCAACATGCTAAGTGACGCAGGCTCTTAAAGATGCATTTATGCATAAACATACCTTAAAAACTCTCTTTAAAATGAATGACTATCACAGGGGTGCAAGGATGCAGCTTGCATTCTCGGTGGAATTCGGACACAAATAAGTCACCGCATCCTTCATGATACACTTTTCAAAGATGCAAGGGTGCAAAGGATCCTTCAAGGCACTATTTGTAAACATTTTAATTCCCGCCATATTAAGATCCTGGATTGTTTATACACCAGTTTAAGTGTTCAACAGAAAATCAAGTATGATTAATAAACTCAGGTGACTCTATAAGGTTAGTTTATATAAACACCTCATGCAATATTAATACAGTATGTTCTCAAGTTATGTCATGTCGCTTTATGTCATTTCAGATTAACGTTGCTTATGTTTAAGTACCTAGTTCTCAATTTAAAAAGTCGCTGGTTCAGAATATCATTATTAATCTATTCTTGTGTGCCATAGTTGACATTCTTGTGTTCCAAAAAGGTTTCGCTGTAGGCTGTGGGCGACTGGTCTGAATAAATTTAAGTTGTTTCTATTTACATCACTGTTTTCAGGAACTTAACCCTAACGTACACAGAGGCAAATTATTTAACCAATTCCATCCTAACACGGTAAGCAAAAAGCTTATGATGCATTCCATGTAATTGTCCTCAGGAACTGTGACCTTAGCATTAGTGTAATCTACCACAGTCAGGGTGACACCAACTTGTTATGAAAGCCTTTGCAAATTACATCAACACCAACATAGAACCAATGTTCTTGGTCGGCTAAGACAACTACTGTAGCTCTCTTCCAGCACTATTACCGTTTATTATTGAAGGGCTTGAAGTCTGGCCCTTGTACAGTGCAGGACTAGCTGAAACACAGACACATCTCTCAAACCTCAACAGGCATACTTTTAGTTGCTGTTCACAGATGCTGGATGCATGGGACAGATGAGTTTTCCCTACAATCATGGACTAGAGTAGTAAAAATGCCATAGCACAGATCAGTCTTCCCTCCACCAACATGTGTACAGTATTTACAAAGAATCTTAGAGACTCACCATCTGCTTCATGCTACGAGCCATGTAGTCACGGGCCTGGTTCAGTGCAGCCTCCTGCTCCTCCTCTAGTTGCTCCACATGCCTGGTGAGGGTCTTCTCACTGCAGCGCAGGGCGTACATTCCCGTGTCCAGCTCCGTCACACTCACCGTCTTGGCTCGCGCACCCGCCACCTTCACCAGCACAGCACCACCATCCAGGTGCAAGCACATGGAGGCCTTCTTCTGGCGCCGCAACCAGTGGGCTGCAAGGATCACCTCCTCGCTTGCTTTCGGAACACGGCCAGTCAGAACACATAGCTCCCCCACGTCCCACAGTTTGTTTCTGTCCTTCTCCGGCAATGCCGACAGTAGCTCTTCTGCTTGCAACTGTCCACACAGGACACCTATCACGTTTACATTTGTGCAAAAACAAAGCTTTCTTTTACTCAGACCTGATTACCTTCAGATCCTGCACCCTTCCATCATTTTAAATTTGTTTACTTAAATATACAGCACATAGTAATTAACACAGAGGCTAAAATTTTTATCAAAAGCTAAGAACTAAAATAATAAGTTTCAACAAGCAAAGAGTTTATGTGATTCCACTGAACTAAATATGTTACAATAGTTGAAAACTGTTAAAACCAACTTACAAAATACTGATGACGTAAGTTCTTGACACTTTTCTTAACACTATATCCTCCAAACCCTCTTAATTATTAATACAAATGAACTTTTTCTCACCAGTTTCAGCTTGTAAGTGCTACTCATATTGTTTACAAGCAACAATATCTCTTGGCAAGACATACGTGCAACATCCTGGACTAGGCTACTTGATCCACAATAAACTAAGACACTCCTGGATTTTGCTTCCTACACGTAGAACAGGAATATTACGATGGTAGAAATACATCTCCTACAACGGACTTCCTCTGTGTAACGGGCAGAGTAAGCTAAAGGTAGACTACTCTAGAACAGCACATCAATGTAACAAGATGTAAAAAACTAATTATTTTCTGATATGAATGATAATGGCATGCTTCACTGCAAGCCAAAGGATCTTAGTTGGGCCAAATAAATTACAAGTGAATTCTTAAGATACCTCATTTAGCAAAGATGGAGACAAATGTGGATTCACTATGAAAGAAATGAGGCTTCAAGATGCCACTCAGTTACAGGGCAGCACAACAGACATACCATAAGAATAATTTTGAGGAATAAAAGTTCGAAGTGAAGGAAACAAGGTAAAATAAGAAAATAAAGAAAACTTCCAATCAAAAAATGTGACATTCTTTTCCTGAATGACTTAAAACCAAAGCAATCATAATTAAAAATAATTACGTGTATCTGAAATTGACCACATCTAGTCCAGGTGTAGCCAAGATATAATTTTTCGTATGGGAAGAAGATGACCAATAATCCTTTTGTATAAAGCATGTGATTGATCACAAGAGTCAAATACGTCGTAAATTGTACAGTGATGAAAGTACTACGGGTTTAATTATTTTACTTCATTAACAACACCAACAATACTAATTCACCGATGAAAGTACCAAGTTTTTTAATGATCCTAACTCATTTACGACAATAACAAAAATAATTCACTCTGGTAAATCTACAAAAAATGCAATGCACACAAACAATAAAAATTTCATAACATGTTGTAAGAAATTTTAATACCTACTCAGCTTAGCAATACCGATCTTGTTACAAATTACTGCATAATAAGTGATAATGTAGATTTATTGCCCTCATTTAACAGCAGAAAAAATATAAATATGGCTACATGAAGACAGTGCATAATTTTTGAGAAGTTTATGAAACCTTCAAATACTTATACACCTATGTTCAGATATGTATTAGACCTCAACACAAAAAATGTTCTACGGATCACACCATATCTTTCTTTAGATAATAAGTGTAAAACAAATACCATACCAAAGAATATGCTGATGTAGCACTTTAGGCTATAAAATAAACAAGCAGTGAACAGGACTTCTTACCTTGCCCTCCCCCATTCCTTCCCTGCTATGGTCTATACCAGTGTTTAATTTAAGCGGTATCGTATCACTCTTTGCGATGCAAAATTAAAACAATGCGACACACGGTAGATTTTGCATCGCAAATTGCGATACTTGAAAAGCTATGTTCGGAAAATAACGCTAAAGGCACTTGCATTGTTTGAATGGTACTGTGTTAACTGATCCCGCACCATCCCGCCTACCATAAATAAACACGGTAATTGAGCTGTCATTCCTATCTCGCAAACCAATACTATTCTAAGGGTCACACTACAATCCGGAGCCAAGCGAGCGAAGGGAAGGCAAAAAAAACTGATGTTATCAGCACTCCTGATGTCACATACGGCAGCAGAGGGCTAAAGAGTAAACAACAGTGATTGAAAGTGTCATAAATGACAAGTTTAGACGTTGCAAGTAAGTCGTTTTTAAAATAAGCTCTTTCTTGGGTTGTTGGCTTCTTTAGTGTTCAATACTGGCAGACTCATCGCGATTGTGTTTTTCTGCCTTGTTATTCTGCTGCGTACAGTAACAACCTAGTTTTGAGCTCAATCAAATTTCATTTGGAACTA
The DNA here is from genome assembly GCA_003012365.1 of Medauroidea extradentata. Taxonomy (NCBI): domain Eukaryota; kingdom Metazoa; phylum Arthropoda; class Insecta; order Phasmatodea; family Phasmatidae; genus Medauroidea; species Medauroidea extradentata. The sequence goes on from PNEQ01015550.1 coordinate 13,851, forward strand.
CAAGAGTCCTGATGTGTTAAAAATGACTAGTGATAGTGTAGACGTGCGGTAAAATACTTTTAAGAAATGGAAAAATTAACTGGTTCCCCAAAATACGTGGCTTAAATGTGAAGAACACGCAGGAAATGTAACATCTGTGTATTGTGAATCATGCCGTAAAAATGAAACTTCCATTCAATGAATTGTGCTACTTTAACACTGCATTTATAAAGGGTGTTAAAGGCTCTGCTCTAAAAAAAAAAGACAACTGTGTTAAACACGCTAAATTGAATCTGCACAAACACATTCTTAAAATTCTTAATAAACCTACATCAACTCAAGAATTTTTGTGAAAACATCTGTAGGCAAGGCAATGTCATCTGTTAGTGCGGAAACAAAAAATTGTGTCGGAAAACTTGTGGACATTGCATATGTCATAGCTCAAGAAGAAATAGTATTTCATAAATTTCCAAAATTTGTTAAGCTAGAAAAAGTCATGAAGTTTACATTGCCGACACATACGCCACTGTGCCAAAGCGTGAAGAATTCACATCTTGCATTGCAACAACTTTGAAAAATGAACTGATAAATTACTTGAGAAATGCTGAGTACTTCACAATTTGTTGTGATGGCTCCATGATGTCAAGTGTTACAGAAAAAGAAATATTTTTTGTGATGTTTACTAACAATAATACTTCTGATGTTGAGTTCAAGTATTTGAAAATCATTGACTTACCCAACTCTTCTGCCTCTGTAATTTTCACTAGCTTGAAAGAAATGCTGGTTGAAGTTGGTGTTGCCTATTTTGAAAGAAAAATGATCGGCTTTCTGGCAGATGGTGCGCCTGTGAATTTAGGACATTAACATATGGTGTTTCTGCTGAACTTAAAAAACTGTGTCCATGGTTATTGGCAGCACATTGCCTTAGCCATCGCCTTGAGCTAAGTGTAAAATGCTACATACAGTCAACTTATCTCACCAATGTATTTAAATTGCTAGGTGAAGTTCACGAATTCTACTCAAAAAGCCCTAGTCGCATTAATCAGTTTCAAGAGCTAGCTATGGTTTAGGATGAAGGAAATGTGACTTCAGTCCCAACATGCAGAGTACAAGGTGTAAGGTGGGTTTCACATAAAAAGAAATTTCTTGATGTCTTAGTCAGGAATTACAGTGCTATCATGAGTCTGGAAAATTGTGCTACAAGAAATAATCCTCACGCTGCCAAGCTGTCTGGAATAGCAAGAACAATGAAAAGTGCAAAATTTGTTGTATGGGTCCTGCTTTTCAATCATTTTGAATCGTTTTTCATAACTGTCATTAGCACTTCAGTCTGACAACATCGACATGCTGTATGCTTTGACTATTTTGAAACAACTGTATTCAGCCCTTACCAGTATGAAAGATGGCAATTTCGGCAAAGCTCTCAGTAAACTTCTCAAACATAAAGCAGAAATGAAAGAAGATGGTGGTCTCTCTAACCAGGGAATTCTTTGTCATATTTATCTTCAATCGACACATTTAAGAATGGTTAAAATGACATTCTTACTCAACTGCAAGATATATTATTCAAGATATTTTATGATCTACATGAGAACAATCTTATTAGGTCTGGAACAAGAATTTTACTTGACAAAATGTGGCCCACTAACTAAAAGAACCTGAGAATTTATGGTGATGAAGTAATAAATTTTTGTGCACACATTACTAGGAAGTGTTAGAAGAAAAAGGCATTACTGCAGATGGTATATGTGAATAATGGAAATACTTCAAAATATTTTGGTTATCTAACTTAAGGCAAACCACAGGAAATGAACTTTGGACAATGGTTTGTAAATACTACAAAAAACATTATCCAAATTTGGTGCACATCATCTGCATTCTGCGACTTTTTCCTGTCTCAAATGCAAAGGTAAAGAGGGCCTTTTCTACCATGAAAAAGGTTAAAACTGATTACTGGGACAACCTGTGAGAGTTTCAATTGAAGGTCCTGAGTTAAAAAAAATTTCTTCAAAAGAGATGAATGAAATGTTTTCTAACAACAAACACTGCCGCCCAGATGTAACTCCATATGGACTAAGGCCATGCACATGAAAGGCAAGAAGTGTACATGAACTTGAGGAAAGTGATTAGAGACTGAAAAAATTAAACTTTCAGAGACAGTTGTTTTTTTCTGTTGTATTATTGTTATTTGACTTCTGTTTGTATATTTTTAAAGGTATTGTTTATTTGTCTTGTGAATATGTTCAATTACGAAATCACGTTTAATACAGTAGTATGTAGCCTGAAAACAAAGAAAAATGCATGAGATATATTTTGAAGAACTCTATCTGCTGATTTTCATAGGGTAACAAGGCAACGCAAAAAAGTAAATTAAACACTGGTCTTTACAGTACAAGTATGAATTATTTTGACATTTCTTTTCTGAGAACAACGCCAAGCAGCTTCACTGTGTGGACTGTAAACCATCCTGACGTCTAGGAAAACAGGGTCTCTGCAATAGTGTTTAGATACTTGTTTTGTCTTTATTTACCTTGGGTGCAGTTAAGACAATCTCTGCCTTCTCTTTCAATCTTCTCAAATGAGAAATGCCACAAATAGAAAGACACTTTTCTCAGAAGTGTACCATTGTAGTGCAGAGCAACGTTTGCCAAGTCTGTGAGAAGAAAGGATGGAATAAGTTGAGGGTTAAGACAGCTGTGTAGCTAGCCTTCGAGAAAGGACAAGAATATGGCTTGGCCTTATATTTTAAGCATGTCAGGAACACTACTGAACTGAGAAATGGCTGTCCTGGCCAAGGTGATTTCAATCGCTTTTGCTCCACTTCTTGCACTGTTTACTACATCTTGCTGGACGGCAACCCGTATGTCATGAATTCTCTCTAGTGTTTTGTATCACCACTTAAATGTGTAGTTTTAACTACAACTTTGTTTGTAGTGCTGGTTGAAGCTCGAGTAGAGGTCTAGTCCTATAATGTATTAATTTTGATCTATCTTGAACGGGAATCATATGATCACGAAGAGCCCCTAGTGGCTGTTGTCACAGATCTCCAGGCACATCATATTCTTCCCCCAGTCTTTGAGATTTAGTCGCAGCCAGCAGACATGCATATCTAGTCTACATGGAGCTACGTTTGGACACAAACATTTACCAACAACAGGGACTTCAACTTTGCAACAACTGACCAGTAGTGCTCTTTTAACTTCATTCTAGAACAATTTTATTTAACTGCTACCCCGTGCACTTTTCTCGCAACATGTTCACGTTACAGAGGACGAGAAATTAAATATAAAATGTAGCTGCCACCATTGGCATTCGGTTTACGAAATGAACAAGTTCATCTCACTTTGGGTTTTCCAGTACTTGTATGTAATTTCTGTTTAACATGCCAGTAGGATCATTCCATGTGAAATCATGAAATAAAAAACAATACTGATATTGAACTATTATTTATTTTAATTAAATAATTCTCATGTGTTACTTACTACCTTATCCTCTGGATGAAAGTGTTGTATATGTACTGAGTAGAGGTTGGCAAGCATGCAAGAGAACAAAAGATAAAAAACAAAGGAAGACAAATAGAGCGAGAGACGGAACAGAAGGTGAACAGGAGAATGTGTGTTTATGTGTTAAAATGTTAAGTAGATCAAGGTATGTGAATATGTGAGAGTTAAGTAAATTAAAGGTGTGTGAAAAACATAAGTGTTTCAACGAGGAGTGACACGAATACACGCTCAGATGCTATGAAGGCACTTTCAACTTCAGGCAGTGTTTACGAGCTCAACGAGAATTGACGAAAATGGCAGAAACAACAACAAAGTATTTGTCCGCCGGGAACTTCTCGCAGTTCAGTTTAAATTAAGACGATTGGGAAATGTGGTGTGAACGACTCAAACAATATTTTGTTGCCAATAACGTGGTGGATGTGAAACGTGTACCTATTTTGTTGACATTAGTATATAACGATGCGTACACGTTACTGCGGGACTAATGTATTAAGTAACAGAGCGGTATTAATTTAAGGAGCGGAAACAGTCGCCAGAAGAGACGATCGCCGGTTATGTACCAAGTCTGAAACCTTTGTCGATAAACTGCAAATTTTCCTAACCTAGAAGAGAATATTAGAGATCAACTAGTTTGTGGTCTTTGTTATATGGAACTTCAGAAACGTTTACTAAGTGAACCGAAACTAACCTATCAAAAGACAATTGAATTGGCAACTGCCTTTGAAACATTGGTTCGCAAGGTAACCGAAACGCAAAATGATAGAGATACAAGTGATGGACTGAACATCAACCATACTCGAACTCAGAAATTTGAAACAGAAACCAAACGAGGTATCCTTACCAGCATCACTCAGACATAGTTTGTGTGTGGTAGGCTGAACCACAAAGCCTACAACTGCAGCAGGTTCAAGACGTATAATTGCAGGAACTGTGGGAAAAAAAAGGCTGTTTGCAAGCTGTCAAGAATATGCAGAGGACGACCACCACCGCTGGAATAGACAACATGGCTGATGTTCCTCCAGACAGAAGAAATGCAATAGGTGAGGACAGGAAGCAGCAGTGTACTCACAACCCTGGGAGAGAATCGAAGAGTGCAGGTAGAATATTTACTCACCATGCAGCATATTCAAATTGGTAGAGTAGGACACAATATTGAATCCATTGAATTAGAAATAGAAGTGCAAGTTGATAATGAAGTAGTTACTTTTGAATTAGATAGTGGAGCAAGTGTTTCTGCAATTAGTGAAGAACTGTTCCTGAAGAAGTTCAGTGAAAAAGAACTAAAAAACTTCATACAAGAACTTTAGGAGTTGTACATGATAGATAATGGGATGTATTGGTATAATTGAGGTTACAATAGATGTTAAAAGTACTAGTAAAACATTATTGTTGCATGTTTTTAGAAATGAGAGTATGAAATGTTGTTTGGTAGGGTTTGGATGAAAGAATTTGGGCTGACAATTCATTTCATGAAACCTGAGAAAGCTTTAGTTGAAGACTTGATAGCCCAGTATCCAGAAGTATTTACTGATAAATTAGAACAAAAGTGAACTCACTCTGGAACTAAAGGAAAATGCCAAATCAATACACTGTCAGCCATACTGAAATTTCTTATGCACTGAAAGATACAGTAGACAAGGAAATTGATTGTTTAGTTAACATAAGTGTGCTGAAACAAGTAAATCACTCTGATTGGGATACCCCAATCATTCCCATAGTGAAGGATGAGAAAACCTTAAAAATTGCAGGAAACTACAAAATAACAGTTAACAAATATTTATAGGCTGATAGGTATCCAGTGCCTAAAATAGAGGAAACGTTAAGTACACCAAATGGTGCACAAACCTTCGTAAAACTTGATTTATCTAAGGTCTACAATCTGATTAAACTTAGTGATGAGAGCAAACCATTATTAAATATCTCAACTCATAAGAGTATCTATGAATACCAAAGATTGGTATATGGTGTGGCATCAGGACCCAGTTGGTTCCAGAGGCAGATGGAAAAGTTGTTACAGGGCATAGAATGTACTATTGTGTTTATAGACAATATTTTAATAGGTGGTGAAACAACAGATGTGGTGATAACGAGAACAAAACACGTCCTAAAGAAACTACGAGAGAGTGGATTAACTCTTCAGAAAAACAAATGTGAGTACTGTACTGTATTTTATGCCAGAAGTAAGGTTCCTTGGTTATGTTCTACATAAGGAGGGATTTCACATGGATACAGATAAGGTAGAAGCAATTGAAAAAGCACCACAGCCACAAAATGTAGAACAGTTGCAGGCTTTCTTAGGATCAGTAAATTAGTATTCTAAGTTTGTACCTAACATGTTAACATGTCAGAGACCTAAAGACCATAATATGATCTAAAAAAAAAGGTGTCACGTGGATGTGGTTAGATGCATGTGACAACACATTCACAACAATAAAGGAAATGTTAACATCAGACAAAGTATTGCCACAGTATGATCCAAAGGTGGAAATCATACTTTATTGTGGTGCGAGTAGTTATGGATTAGGTGCCTAGACAGGTCAGGTGGGTAAAGATGGAAAGGAAAGGCCAATCGCCTATGCTTCTAGGTCCTTAACTAAGTCTGAAACAAACTATTCCCAAATAGAAAAAGAAGCACTAGCCATAATATTTAGGGTACGGAAATTTTATCAGCATTTCTATGGAATACATTTCGTATGAATAACTGACAACAAACACTTGCTGTCAATATTTGGCCCAAAAAAAAAAATTCCAGCTATGGCGGCAAGCAGACTACAGCGTTGGGCAGTCATTCTGTCAGGAATTACGTACACTATTAAATTGGTACCTTCTAAGGAGATTGGGGCGGATGGACTGTCGAGGATACTGTTTGTGAACACCTCACAAAGCCAGATAGAAGCAAACGAGTCTTCATACATAAGTTTCATTGTAGATGAGGTGTCAGCGATTACCGTTCAGGATGTTTCACGAGAGTCGACAAAAGACCCAACACTCAGACAGGTAATGCACTATGTTATTCACGGGTGGCCAGAAACTAAACTACCACAGGCTCTTAAACCATATCATCCAAGGTGGAATGAGTTAACTGTGGATGAAGTGTGTATAATGAGGGGGCACAGAGTAGTCATTCGAGAAAAGCTTTGTGGTATGTTACTGGAAGACTTGCACAGTAGCCACATAGAGGTAGTAAAAACAAAAAGTCTTGCTAGGTCTTATTTCTGGTGGCCGTTGCTCGACCAAGAAATTGAAAAACATGCCAGGACCTGTAAGCAAGCCTCTAGTACTAAAACAACCCACCCAAGTCAGAATTGAGGGCATGGTCTTGGCCATCTGGATTTAATATAAGACTGCAAGCTATTTTTTGTGGTCCCATACAGGATAAAATGTTTCTAGTGATAATGGATGCTCATTCCAAGTGGATAGAGGTTTCTGAAATGACTAGTATAACATCATCCAAAACACTAATTTCTTTCAGGCAGTATTTTTGCATTTGGGGGTTACCGATACTACTTGTAACAGACAATGGGCCTAGCTTTACTTCTGCAGAATTTCAGGAATTTATTAGGAAAAATGGAGTACACCACATTACTACAGCAGTGTACATGCCTCGATCTAATGTTGCAGCTAAAAACAGTGTTTAGAAATTCAAAATGAGTCTTAAGAAGCAAATGTTTAATGGTAAAAGCAACACAGGGGCTCTGCAATCATTTCTGTTTATGCATCGAGTGACACCACATGATACAACTGGCATATTTCCTGCAGAATTACAGATTGGGCGTAAACTAAGAACGAAATTTGACTTGGTCAGACACAATCCAGACGACAGACAGGAAAAACTAAATTAGTCACGTCCCCAAGGTTCTTCAGGTAGCAATAAAAGCAACCTATGTTATTGGTCAGAAAGTTTTGGTCAGAAAGTTTATGTGAAATATTATACATCTAAGACAGTCACATGGTTTGCGGCAACAATAATTTTAAAAAATTGGGAAATGTGATGTTTTTAGTGAAAGTGGATGACAACACAGTATTTAGGAGCCATTTAAATCAGACAGTACTTGCTCAGATGGGTGACGATAATGAATTTGTATTAGATCTAGGTAGAAATAACTGTGGAGGGGAGGAAGCTGATAGTGAGGGACTAAATGTAAGTGAAAGTGAGGAGGAGTTTCGAGGGTTCGAGGCTAGGGAGACTCATGCCCCAAAGGAAACAAAACAGAATGAAAGACCAAGAAAGTCGTACCGACTAACTAAATTTGGGAAAATACTCAATTTGTAATAAAAATGTGTGAAATGTAATAAGAGACTCTAAATAACTATTTAGATCATAAGATACCAGAGTAATATTGTAAAGGAATTGCTGCAGACCAATAAACATGGGTAATTTTTAAAATTGTGTAAATGTGTTGAAACATGCGTACATATGATTAGGGAGGAAGAGTGTTGTTTACGTAAGTTGACAAGCATGCGAGAGAACAAGAGATAAAACAAAGGAAGACAGATAGAGCAAGAGACAGAACTGAAGGTGAACAGGAGAATGTGTAGATCAAGGTATGTAAGTATGTAAGAGTTAAGTAAAATAAAGGTATGTGAAAAACATAACAGAAAGAAAAATACTAATTTTGAAGTTTACCTAAAACAAGTGGGTGATGGCAGCCATTTTTCTTATGTACACCCTTATGGAAAATTTTACAGATTTCAGAGGTTTATGCGACAAGCTGTTTTTTTACATCACTTATTGTGGAGTTCCTAATGTCATTTAAAAGGTTATATAAGATACTTTTGTACTCTTTATTTTTATGGTAAAAAAAAGTTTAATATTTTCAAGATTGCAACCATCAGATTTCTGCATTCTCACAACCATTTCAACCCAATTGATATCTCAGCCTGCTTCATCATTAGAAAGATGACATTTTGTGTGCTTAGAGTCTACAAGCAAAAAATTAGCAGCACCAAAGTTACCTGGTTAGAAGGCTTTCTAAAGATAAGCCTACTCTAAACATAATTTTTAATTTTTTCATTTTCAAAAATTGTATGCCTATTAAAAAAAATATGTTAAACAACAGAATTACTGCCCAAGAAAACTTGGGTGAAACAGGGAAGACGTTATTCAAAATCAAAAAATAGTGCAGCTTCAACTCTTCAATTGGAATGATCTAGTATTAAACTAGACTACACTATATGGAGTCATGTACTACATCCTATATTGTGTCAACCTGCGACGTGAACATACTCAATAAACCCCACAAAGAACCAAAGGTTGTGTGTATCATTACAAGTACGCCTGTGTCCTTCCTGATCATACAAAGAGTGGAAGAGTGTTAGTTGCTGTCAGGACGTCCTGCCATGTCCAAACCCTAAACACCCTGAGGAACTTCCTGCTCCTGTCCACAATCAGGTAATCACTGGGGTGGCGCACCTAACCCTTCAAGCGACCTGAAATCCCTCACATCTCAGGGACCAATGGCAGCTATATAATTTATGATTAGGTAATCAATAACTATAATGCATAAAAATCTATAGACATTTGAATAACGCTACCCGAATGGAGTGAAGAGATTTTGGCGAGCACTTAACAGGGATTTCTTGAGCACTAGAGATGTGTAGGTCCAGATATTTTTCGGACCCGGATCCGAAACCTAATCCAGCTCTTTGGAACTGGTTCCTGGTATCGGTTCGCAAGACCCGCCACGCTACACTGCACTAACGACAGATGCAACTTGTCACCCAACTATCTCGTTTCGCTACATCATTGCAGTAAATTGTACCAAAAATTTCTTGACCTATCCTACAGACAGTGGTGCTTCCTACAAATGTTTCACATTTTACGTATGTGACTTAGTTAATCAGTAAAAACAACATTCTAATATTGTAACTATATTTTCACTAAAAACCAAGCTGAAACACATTTAAAAAACTGGTCTAAAGTAGCACGTTTATACATATTTTTAAACCTATTACATCGAAAAGAATAGTTTATTTGTAATACTCTGCCATAAAATCATCTCAAATTGCAACAGTTTCCTCAGGGGGAAATGATAGGTTTTAGATGTTGCTCTTTCATGCCTAGGTGTTACAGTTAACATTTTTGCAGCTTATTATTTCACACCAATTATAACATACTTCATGCCAAACAATAAATTAATTAATAATCAACTTAAAAATACATAGTAAAATATAAGTGATATTGTTATTAATTTTTTAGGACCATACTTTATAGCCGAGCACATTACCGAACCATATGGCAGGGAAGCAGAATAAATTCAAGACGAAAATTTCAAAATTCGATTTTCTGTCTGGCCGCCATCATAACCATTTATCAAATACGAAGGTTTATTTTCTGGACGTCCTTTTCAGATACCTTCAAAATATGGCTTATATATGACTCCGCAGTAGACGAGACAGAAAGCTATACACAGATGTACCCTCCCTATACGCGAGTATTAGTAATAGGGGGAGTTACCATTAGAATTTACCATTCTCTATATATATATATAATTTCACTGAATTTATTGAGATATTTAGGCGGCTTTTAATATTTAAGGTCTTACAAGTTATTTTATTTCTATAAAAGTCGTTGTTTGAAGTCTCTAACCTCCCTTCTTGTGTACGGCCCTTACCCTATATAGGCTGTTCACAATAAAATAAGCACTGTAAAACAAGTTATTGCAAAATTTGTCCTAAGAAAAGAATGACAAATTAACTTCACATACAAGTAACGGGTGTCCACACATTAGTTAAGTGACCATTTAGTTGAAACAATGTTTTTCACTTAATATTTTCATTTTAAAATACAGTGAGAAGTAGTAAAATTAAAAGTGTAAAAAAAACTATTGTGTATTAAATTAACGGCACAGTTTAGTTAAATGTGAAATGTTGTGATTTGTGAATCTTAAAAACAACTGAGCTATGAAGTCAATCTGATGTCCGGAGTCTGGACAGCACTCTCTGATGTGATTTAGACTTGGCATAACTTTACACGCAGCTACCGTTGTTTTTCTCCACCTACTTGCTACTTGAAGTGCTCAAATGAGAGGCCGAGGGAACATGAAGTACCTCAAGAAAATACGCTGAACAATGGCAACATCATCCACATTTCCCACATGTGACAATCAGGACAGAACCTCCCTCACTGCTCCAATAATTGTAGTTAGGCAAACTTACAACTAAAAAAAAAAACATTACTTAACATTATGAAAACAAAAAATACTTTGATTAGTTACCTTGACAGCAGGTATATGAACATACTCTACTTCATCTCCAACAGTAGGTGATACCAAGGACTCCATGAGTTTGTTGAATGTCCACACTGCAGGTCGTTTCACAAACAAATTGACCATCCAAACAGGCCATGTTTCTAGAGGCGTAAATTTTACAAAGTCTGAATAGAGCACTAATGTTCCATCCCTGGTAAAGTAAAGAAACATTGAATTATTTAATTTTATGTATGCCTAAACAAATAAGTATTAATATTTACAGTACGATTTCCATTTATAATAAGTAGGTAACAATATAACAACTTACATTTTACACATCCTACAAAGTTCAAAGGCATGGAAACACTATTGAAATCAAACCCATACTGTTTGCCAATTAGGTCAATCACAATTATTTCAATTCTTATATTCTTAACAAAAACTGGAAATCATACATTCACAAGCATTACCCAGAGTAGGCTACAGAAAAATTAGGTAACATTTTTATTTAAATATATTTTCAAAAGTACAGAAACAATACCAAACCTACATTCCACACAATAAGTTACAGGAACTTCTGTACAACAGAACATTAAAAGTGTGGTGAAAACCAAATAGCAGAAGAAAATGTAACTTCAAATAAGTTACAAAAAACTGTACATTTGAAGTAAAAATTAACCTGTGAGTAAAAAAAAAAAACTATTTTACACGACCCACTGTGCCCATGTACGAAAAGAAAAAACACTTCAATACCTGCCGTTAAGGAGGGGGAAGTTCATGTCCCCACATGATCCCGCTCTGGATAAGCCCCTTCGTTTAATAGAGCATAGTACATAATTTTCGCCAAAAATATTTGTTGAATTTTTCTGAATGTTCCTGATTTACACACATAATTACCATCTGTTAGTAAATATTTTCGAGCAACTCTTACCTAGTTTACCAATATCCCAATGTCTTGATTTATTTCACCTCTTTAGGTAGACTCTTGCAAGCCGGATTATTTAGACCTATATCTCATAAAGCTGGGTCATTAAAATATTTTCAATGCTAAATTCAAAGCTATCTTCAACATTAACGTCAAGCTGATATTGAAGAGTGAAAACAGTTAGGAATGCTAGCATCTGTTTGTACATCTAAATATCCTACAGATTGAAATAAATCTTTTTTTAGAGCTTAACATTCATTGTGATAGCATGAAATGCTGGAAGTAAAAGAACAATTCATTTAAGTGTTAATTAATATGCAAAGTAACAATCTCCGGTATTTTAAAAGAAAGTGAATTGGTGGGTTTTTCCAAGTGCTACAATTTTTTTTTATTGTTGATAGGTCCCCCTTTGTGTTGAACGGATGCTACTGCTTTTAGGTCGTATTTTCTTGGGTTTGTTTCTTTTTGGGGTTATAGTTTCTTTAGTTTCTGTTGTGGGGTTTTTCTTGAGTTTTGAGTTGGGGCTTGAGCAGTGTGTCTGTTTGCCCCTATTTGATATGAACCTCGAGGCTGGCTTCGGCCGCCTCTTTATGAGAGAGGGATCGCCCCGGTTGACGGTGCCTTAGCCTCCCCTTCCCCACCGGACCTTCCGCTCCACTGGCCATGGAGGGGGGGACCTGGAGGGAGGGGGGTCGAGTTCCGCCGGCCGGCGGCAGGGGCGCTAGCGAGGCGAGCGAGCCGCGGTGTCGCGGCGCGTAGAGAGGGGAGTCACTCTCAGGTTGGAAGCCGAGCAGCTCACATCGCGAGCTCTGGGATCTGGGCTTGTGCCTTGGTAGGCGGTAATTCACATGTAGAAGATTGGACGTGCCGGGGGGCGAGAAGTACGCAAGCGTAGCTCGCGCTGTCGTGCTGAAGGAGGACATAAGTGATCTTTTCTGCTCAGGGAGTGGTGAGCGTCCTTAACTTGAAAGATTCATCGAGGATTTTGGTGAGTGACCAATTCCCTTAGGGGGCATTTTCCTTCGTCGCCTTCCCGAGTGAGTGTAAATTGGGGCACGCCGGCAGTTGGGCTGTCGGCGAAGTCTTTAGCAACGGCACTGTCGTGAGTGATAGCTCGCGCTTGGTTTTACACCGCATGCGGGACGCAACAGGTCGATTTCTGGGCCCAAATGGTTTTAACTGAGTGAAAATAACTCCACATATTTGGGGAGGAAACGTGTCGAGTATCAGTGAGTGGTAAAGCATAGCTGCCCACGAGTCAAATGGGGGCGATGGTCAAAGGAGAGGATTAAAATGCACTTGTATGTACAATCAGGTTCATCGATAATATGAGAGATTCTATATGCTTTGTGGTGTGAATTGTAATTTTATTAGTGTTCATGAATATTTAATGGCATGTTGTGGAAACGAATGTAACTCTTGTGTAAAGGAGAATTACTTCTGGAATTGGTTATTACATGAGATTTAAACTATTTTGTGTTTTCTTTGCTCAAGAACGATGTGTCAAACAAAGTCCTGGTCCCTAACGAGCTATAAGCGTTGGTTAGTGAACATGGGTTTTTTCTTGCCCCATGTGTATTTGGAGCTGGTAACTTATTTTGGGAGTCATTTCTATTGAAATCGGCTCAATTTAACTGCGCCACTCTGCTCCCTTCTGGGGCAAGCGGCCGACTTCTGATAAGACAATCGTTCTTGAGGAAGGGAATGTTGGTTCAAATTGGGATTTTTATTTTGGGCTGTTTGTTTACGGCAACTGAAATTCACGGCACATCTATGTCCCTAAGTATGTCTGCACCGTCTGATTTTTTGTATCGATTGGGCCGGGCCGACTTGGTTATGTATTTGAATGAACGGGGCATCGTAGTGGCGGAAGATGAAACCGCCGTAGAGTTACGTCAAAGGGCTATCACTTGGTTCAAAGAGGAGGAAGAGAGGCGGAAAGATATAGCGCGGATAGATAAAGTAATTGCTAAGGAAAATAATGAGAGATGGACTAGAGATTTGATAAAGACGTTGCCTTGCGTTGACAGCGGGGA
>PNEQ01015551.1:0-27480 GCA_003012365.1 Medauroidea extradentata
TCGGCCTAAAAGTCACTTGCCCTAAACGTCACTTGGCCTAAAAGTCACTTGCCCTAAACGTCACATGCCCTAAAAGTCACTTGCCCTAAAAGTCACTTGCCCTAAACGTCACTTGCCCTAAAAGTCACTTGGCCTAACAGGCATTCAGCCTAAAACTATTTTAGGTCATATGACTTTAGGTCAAATGGAGTGTACCCGTCCGCCGCACCGACTTTCAATCAGGCGGCTACAAAGCTGAAGAACCTTCACATACGACAAAGTGTCAGTCACCAAAATGCTGCGGTGACTTTGACACCCTAAAAATATCTAATATCTCGCAAATTACAAGTCAGCAAAGTTACATTAATACTGGAACTATACCTTAGATCTGTAAAGTTTTACACAAAAATTTACTCAATTATAAAAAAATTTAACTGTAATGAAACAAAGTAATGACCTTTCAAAACATTTTAGAGTCACCCCACTTGACGGTAGCTTAGTAAGCACACATACTATGATAAGCTAAATAATTTTACACAAAAATCTCACAATATACCCTAACATTGTAGTGCTGCTGCTGTTAATGGTTCGGCTCTTAAGAACAAAAATAAAACAAAAAAAGAAGGAAAATTCAACAGAAATAAAATCAGTGAAAATGTCCATTCATTTTTTTTAACGTATCTACAATAGAGCAACACAAACAAGTGTAAAATATGTCTATGTATTAAACTATTTATTAAACATATTTGATTGTGTATTAAACTGTTTATTAAACACATATGATCAAATAGTTTAAAGTATTATAAAAATTACGTGTTTCTTTAAATAAAAATGCAATTTAAGTTACGAAAACTGTGAGATTTTTTTACTCAATTAATTTACGGAACCACAGCAGAAAAGGAACTGTGGCAATGCGGAAAGATTATCTGCTTATCCACTGTCACCTTACATTAAGGTGATGTGTAAACTAAATATTTAATACAAGCACAAACCAATAAAAAGAATAAATGCGAAGTAGGCCTACATTAAGAAATTTCCTTTCGCAGGAGGTAAAGAACCACGGGGCAAGGTGCTCCGCGGACTCTTCCTAAGGATATTCGATTGACCGAACTCAAAGATTCAGGCATACAAAATTTATTTCCAGCTCAGTTAATGACGCTTATATAAATGGCGTAAGCACGTCAAAAACATTCTGATTATCTACAGCTTTGACCAAGAGATATAGTTTTGGCACATGTGGTGCGGTAAAAGTGTTACAAATTTGCATTTTTTCTCTTCACAAACAACCACATGATGAAATGAGAGCGATGTTTATGTGTCTGGTACTAACAGCCGTAGGGATCTCACGCAGTACTATCCAATGATTTTAAGTAGCCATACAACCTTTACCACGTTATTCAGACGACATGATATTACATCACACCAGTCACTGTGACTATTGGCGTCTTTACTTCGCGCCGATGTACAAACCCGTAACTTAGTTATTATGTCAACAAATCCCTTCCAACTTTAAAATTACATGTGAAAACTCTGCTGCGAGATGTCAGAGTCAGGGCCGATTGTACCATCAAGGGTTAGTACTAGGATAATATACACTCTCCTGTTAGGCTCGAAATGTGTTGTATGAACTCCTGTTATATATCTAAGATTTTATTTTCTGGCTAGCTATCAAGCAACGAGAGGGGATGACGTTGAAAGTGGCGGCTATTCTATGTAAAGATATATACTATTAATTTAAGATATTGCAGCATGAAACAATACGAGTGTATGAGTGTACGAACTCGGTTAAGTAGAAAGAAAACCAATTGTGTAAGCGATTCTGTGCCTTGAAAAACATGTCTCTGACAAAACGAATTCATGTACAGTACTAAACTGATTATTACACGTATGTGGTGTACACATATATACAGTAATACTCACAAATTTGTTTGCTGTGATTTAAAATTAAAATTGTTTTAATAACGATCGTGATTTGAGTCACTTTTGCAACTAATATAGCTGAGTCATAAAAAAACGCATGCGAAATTGTGTCAGAAAATATTCCACCCATGCTTTATTCAGTGCATGTTTTACTTATTTTACTTGCATAAGCCCATGCTCAGTTCAAACACTGAATTTGTATAATTTCGTCAGATATTTTGACGAAATGTTAATTGTAACTTACTGTAGATATGATACTTAACGAATATGTTAAAAAACACTATTCTAACATAAAAATCACATACAGGCTTATATCGAAGTTTCTGGGAACTTAATATTTCTGTTTATTACTATTTCACATCGACTTTGTGAATCTTACATTTTTCCTTGCAAATATTGTAGTCGGTACGGGAAAAAACACTTCCCACTTGTCAATAAGATCCCAGTTATCGATATAAAAATAATAACTTTATAGTTAATTTACTACCAGCATACACATTAAAACACTATATAATAATTACGCATCATCATAACTTAAAAATTTGTCAAATCTGGTGATAAACCATGGCTAGGTGCTCACTATAAAATAAAGTGAGCACTAATAATTTAAACTTTTAAAAATAATACTAGCCGTTACTGCATACAACATACACTAACTAATAGTTGCCTTACGGCTTGTATGGTTGGCAGCGAAATTACGCAATATAGTTCCATGTATTTTCTTATTTATATACAACAGTACAGAATCAAAATTTACGGAGGTCGACATAATTGTATTTTAGATAATTAATAATATTTTTTTATCGAACTGCAGCTGGTTGCACAATTTATCTTACACGCGCAAACATCAAGTGACGTGTCCAGAGAGGTTAGACATTTCCCGTCGTCAGCCGTTACTCGCGGAAAGATACAAATTGGCTGCAAATAGAACTATAGCAGGGCTTCCTTGAGTGCGCACTTTTTTTCGAACTGCTTATAACAGAATGTTAGCTAACAGTTTGGTTCGTACAACTGTTGGCGTTAACTCGGATTACATATGCACCGAAAGTTCAGAACGTTGCATCTGTAATCGAAGAACGTTTGCTACATACGTCTGTAGTATTTTCATTAGATCGTCCGTGTTGACATGCATTCCATTCTGTGTTCATTGTGTTCCTCTGGTCATTTTCATTCTTCTGGGCGACTTTTCTGAATATTTCCCCGTATATTTTAATACCCGGACATAATTATTTCTCTAAAATCGCATGGGTGTCGTCCTGTATCTTCAAAACCGCTAAAAATAATTTTTAAATTAATTCTTACTTTAATTGTGGGTTATCTAAGACTAAACAAAATTCGCTTGCATTGTTGTATGTCTACACATATTATTCAGTTTATAATACACCTCTTTTGCAAGAATCATTCAAAGATTACAAGAGACGTAGCTCCCTGCCTAGCTGCTCGTTCTCATAATCGTATGACGGCGTGCAGTCACAAAGTTTGTGAACTATATATATATATATATATATATATTTCGAAAATAAACTGTTCAGTATATTTTACTACTGGTTGGTAAAAACAAATTTATATACACACCTGTTAACAAAATACATTAAATGTAAATTCAACTCTACTCTTATAAATTTATAATTGGATGCTAGTCCCGTGATGAATTTCCCATAATTTCCCCTCTCATCGACACTCGTGTTATAACCCGCTCAAACTACTCCCCCTCCACCCCCCTCTCCCAACTTTACCGCCACTTTCTTATCCTTCATAATAAAATATATTTCCTTTATAATTCTCACTACATAGCACGTCACAAATATCTAGACGACCATAAGTAGTAACAATCATCGATTGAGACTACGTATTGATCATCAATTTTAAAATTAATCGATTTTCTTAAATATTGTAAAAATAATTTTAAAACTTTATTTAAATGTCAATAATTAATACTATTTAAACAAGACTTCTTTCTTAGCTATACCTGATCGATTCCCAATAAAATCAATCAATCAATTATTAAAAAACGTTTTGATAAATATTTTCATTATAACTACACGGACTTTATTTCCTACAGAACTTCATCGTCTACACTCACACTTCTACCAAATTAGCTACATTTATTTAAATTTCCTTCACAATCAATCATTCGTGTTGAAAATAACATATTTTTCAGCACAGTTACATATGTAAGACTCTTCGACTACTTTTAATCATGGTGTACACAACAACGTCAAAGAAACTAACATATAATTTCATATCCATACTACTTTTGCTAAACATGCCACCCCTACACCCCCGCACCGACTCAATACCCCCTCTCAACTCTACCTTCACTCTCCGACGTCCTGTCAGAGCCTGTCCGAACTGACCATCGCACTCTTCTACAGTACATATACGCAGATATAACATTGTCTCTGCTTAGCGAGCAGTTACTTATACACGTCAACTCGTACCTATGCAAATAGCATCTTCCAATCTCACATCACGGGCCAGCTTCTATACCAGATCAGCTATTCCAGTTTCATACATTACTATTTTTTGTCCTGTCCCTTAAACACAAAAAAAAGTGTTAAATAAAAACCCTTGTTTCTCCAATCATTGCATTTTATGTACATACAATCTATAACAACTACTTGTAAAACAAACACCGCTTCCCTTGAAAATTTTTTCAGTCTTCATTTTAAAATAACCACAGTCATGTCCATATAATGCCTGATTAAACATCAAAAACCATAGTTTAGTGTTCTCATCAACTTCGTGTCGTCACAATGCAAACTAAGGCCTCGTAACAGAAGCATCATCTATGCTTCGCTGACCCAGTCACATACATTGCTAGTTTTAACAAGGAAGTCGCATGCGTCGTCATAGTCATTATCATGACGGTAGTGGTAGTCATCACCGGCGAAGATGTCGTCAACAGGGGTGAAGCTAACCCAGTGCTAGTCGAAGTTGTTCATCACGAGCTCACATCTCATCATAACTTATTCACTGATGTAGCTAATATGCTGCTTCACTGCTACCATTCCCACTAGTTACAGGTAACATCTAACACATACTGTTCTATGTTTATTTCCGAAGTAAGTTGTGGTTATAGGTAAGTTACGTCGCTTAAAACCTGACACAAACACCTCTTATTCATACAATTTAATGAATATCATACAGTGGTACGTGCTTCGTCCTGTACGCTTTCCTACAATGTGTGTCTTAATACGGTACCGGTTTAGTGTAATAGCACTCCATCCATACATTTTATTTCTTAATTCAGTGATTTTCTAACTCTTTTCAAGGTTATCGATCCGAATTTTCTTTCATACTATGATGAAATGTACGTAAGTCCTTGCTGAGTTCAATGCAAAATATGTCTTCAGACTACCTCAGAAAGCCAACCTCTTCAGTACAATTAATTTTTTATTATAAATATCTGTAACATGTACAACCGTAGATGCTTTAGCTTCTCAACTTTTAAAATGTTCATCGTAATCATCTCGTCATATTCTTAGTTGACTGATAGATAGAGACCTGAAAATTTGCGTTTTCTTTTAGGCGCAAGCTAGAGTTCTAGCAACTATACGTCTGTATCACGTTCACAGTTGGCTGTTGACTAGCTCGACGCTTCCTGGAAGTAGCTGAGCCAATAGCAGAATACAGGCCCATATCACTGTGTCAGCGAGCAGCTAATAAACAGCTGCTGCCTACACGATTTCACAAATATTCATGGAGGCTAGCTTACGGGTCAGTGAACCCGCGAATTTTTCCGGTCTCTACTGATAACATATTAATACACCCGAACTCGCGCCCGCACTTCTAACATCCTTAGTGTAAAATAAACCAAACTGTCCTTATTCATACATGTTTTTCATCTCATACCAACTACCCTATCATGTCAACGTCTACTATAATCCATATCACAGAATCAACATGGCTATCTTGAAGTTATTGACAAATATTCTGGATGTTCACATACGAAACAGAAGTTAATGATGGCTTCACCATTAACACATCATTCGTAGTAGGTTCAATTTTCTCCAAAGTTCATTCCATCATCGAATCTTGTTGCTTTCCAGGGAGAATATCATGACCTGTACTTATAATACATACATGCATACAGTCTACAGCTCTTACAACATCAATATGCTGTACAACACTGGTTTGTATTACATTTACGTATTCCTTGTCTCCATACAGCATATACACACTCAAATGTCTTGACACACTAGTTGCACTGGTGTCTAGAAGGTGTTAACACCGATTCACAAGAAAGTTAAACCGTCCTACGTAACGGTTACAACTTCCTTAAATGACAACTTATAGCTACAGAGAAGAGACCTTCAAAATACTAACCCGTATGACGTTTCAAGTTGCTGCTTTATCCAATATAGTAGTAATAGTTTTCTCATTGGTACATACTACGAATAGTCCTGCGTACATGTTTGTTACCAAATTTCATGTTTTATTTTCATGTGTTTTCGTATATAGGTACATTTCACATTTCTTTGCTAGCACAAAAAACATCGTTTGAGAGATAAAGGAAAGCAACCCTTTGTAGTTCGTGTCTTGACTGTATATTTTGTCTCGACATGCAAACCAAGATTCCAAAATTTTTCTCACCTTAAATTACGTCTACGTTTTACTATATGAAAATACATCTCGCCACTTACCGCAGGACATATCTGTAGAAGGTTACGGTACAGCCAGTAGCATGTAACATTCTTCGTAGGGTAAGGTGCCAGTAGTTAGAGTTATTATCATTCAAGATGGAAGAACTCGTCCAGTATATACGATCATTTTTCACCATCAACAGATATCATATACGATGCGCATCGTGTATATAAATACATTATACTAATTAGCGAGAGTAGAAATGATTACGTGTAAAGTTGCAGGTCTTTTCTTCATTCTGTTTTGTACGTAGTATGAAAATTTGAAACCAATTTCATTATTTCATATGCTTAAGAGTTTCTTCCATATGTATTACAGTTTTAATACTTCTTTATTTCCTTTCAAGTTCTTATCTCGCAGTCAGACTAAAACCTAACCATTCTTCCAGCGCTAAAGACTTCGATGTTGGTCGCTAACAAAAATTTCTCTCTCACCCTGACCATTCTTAACGATTCCATACGTAAAAATTATATAAACCTACTTACATTAACCAACAATGTATAACTAATATACAGAACAGATATTTCTACTTTGCTCGTCTTAACTATAAACGACCTATCATTACTACCCTACATATCGTAGTCAGACAAAAACATAATTTTTATGAAACTAATTACAGTACAACAAAAAACGTAAGAAGAGTCTTCAGTATTTTTTCTATTTAAACATAACTATGATTCATTTTTAACTCGCACATTAATATCAGCGACCCTCATATTTATAACCACCATGAATTACAAAAGTGCTTCCAAAAATACCGATTTTTTATGTAATTTAATTCGTCAAGGTTAACAATTACAAAAAAAATAATATTTTTAAAAGAGACTAACATATATATTTGATTATTTTCAATAACATCACTTTTTTTAAAAAAAAAAAAATTAAATAAGGTCGAGCAAATTAAAATACCTTTACTTTATTCGCGTGGAGACTGCTTGAAGCGTGTGTGCTAGAGAGACAGAGACAGAGAGAGAGAGAGAGACAGGGAGAGAGACAGACACAGACAGAGACTGATCACACTACACCTACGGCCGGTAAGGTGTCAGGTAGGCTTAGGATGGGAAGAGCGGGTGAGGGGGGGGGTGCGGGCGGGCATGAACGTGTCGACTCGAGACACACAGCTCTGGCCATCCAGTTAAATATCTGTAGTGGATAATATTGAAACTTATAACATCGTGACTTTACAAGTCTATAATTTACAAACGGTTGCTTGGCTTTGAAAAACACATACACTATAGAATTTCTTCTTAAATTCTGAACTAGTAGCATGCATTTTTTTCTGATGCACGCATGGAGGTTCGAACCAATATCCCTCTAGGTAAAAATCATGTTTAATATAGTGTAAAAAATTAAGCTTAACATGACTCACGGTCGGGTACATACGATAAACTGATCAAAGCTTTCTGCCTCGTCTCATATGTTGGGCTCAGTCTTTTGCCATCTCTAGAAATCCAAACTTGTCTTTCTAGCTAACTGGTCTTCAAATTCAACAAAGGTCTTGTCTGTGTTAAGACGATCGTCGCACACTTAGACCACTAATACGAAACCGTTATATTTCATACAACATAAGCCATTTTCCTCCTGCGAAGTATTTTCTTAATCTCATTTTTGTTTTTTAACTTACCTTCTACTATATAAATATCATTGTTATTCTTAATTAATTTTATTACCAACATATTCACCTCTAACTCTTGTTTCGTTTTTTGGACATGGCAAAAAAAATACGAAGCGTTAAAGAACACATCTATAATTAAGTTTCTGCTCGAAATCATGTCGAACTAACATATCTCCCATACAGGTATCTGTACACATAGCCACAATACTTATCTATAGCTTCGTCTTCAATCTTTTATGTAACCATCTAGACATATCAGTCAAATATTACTTACTATCTATCCTACTGTAATGCGCTACCTAGCACCATAACCCATAGCGACACTTGTAATATTCGTTTACCTACTAAATTATCAAGATAGGTCAAAGCTACAATCAGCTTATCATTTTAGATTTGTATGCATCTAAACAACCATACTTCTTAAAGCATTTATCATCTATACATAACATACACTTCAATATTATCTCAGCATTCATTAACTAACCGAGGCAGGTCACACAGTAAACTATTCGTTACTTGACGTTAAGTAAATATCACCACATATTTCCAAAGTTAAATCGGACAACCATACCACATGAATATATAAACTGCACATTTCAATCATATAACTTAACACAACCAAAAGCCGTCTCTCTTATACCAAATATCAATAGCTGGCACATGCTACATACGGTATCATCTCCAGTACATACATGTCAGTCACAACATAGTCGTTATTAGTTCTTCGCTAAACTTTTCTAAGACGTACAAACCTTCATTTCGTTCTCATCCATCAAACAAAACCCAATTTTCATCTAGACAAACGCACCTTCATTACTCACTTGTACTACACCAGGCATATTACTCAGTCATGCAAAACACACAAAACTCCATTGGAATATACTATTAAAACGCATGTAAAAATCGATTAAATATACCTGGAACCAAGTCAATCTCCATGTAACATTTGACCATTTATTTCCGAAGTCTCATAATTACTATGAACGCAACTATTTTTGTACCTGAATTCCTGTCCTGACTAGACAAACGCACTAAATATATTATTTTCCATAGTACTAAACTTTCCATGACTAAGAATCATAATACTAACTAAGTAAAATCCGATGCTGTCAAGGCACTCAATCATAACGTAACGATCATATAATATATTCTTAAGGTCCGATCATCACTTATGTCAGTTAAGGTACACAAATAATGTTTTGCTCGTGCACATCAACATTATCTCCTATTGATACCTACCTGAAAGACACTATCGTTCATAAATACTTGGATAGTATGTAATTATTCATACCATGCTAAAATTTTCCAGCTTGTATTTCAAAAGAAATAAATTTTATTAATTAAATCTGACATTTTCGTAAATATACTAGTGTATACACCA
The DNA here is from genome assembly GCA_003012365.1 of Medauroidea extradentata. Lineage (NCBI taxonomy): Eukaryota > Metazoa > Arthropoda > Insecta > Phasmatodea > Phasmatidae > Medauroidea > Medauroidea extradentata. The sequence continues at coordinate 9,543 of PNEQ01015551.1, forward strand.
TACTTTACCTGGATACCCAATACTAATCTTCAAAGGCAATACTTTCTAACCATAGGATCTTTTAACATATATCAGCTCGGCCATACAGACTTTTATTATACTCACACACAAACTCACATGCAGAGCAAGTTCATACACGAATATAACTTCACACATACACATACCCAGCATAGCAAGTTCATACTAGATAGAACATCTCTACACACATGCACACGCTTCATCAAAGCAAGTTAATACATGATCACACAACAGAACACACACACACAAAACAGTGTATGTTTGTACTAAATCTCAACTTTACACGCGCACCCCGCACACGACATAAGTAATAAAGAAATATCCTTCCACCAATGAAAAACGTCCCTGTCACTATCCAATCCAAAACACTATTACAGGTAGGCAGTTCTACAAACCCACACCAAAATGACACATTACCAAATAAAAAATAAAATACTTAATTTCATCCCTATATACAGTACCATCATATCTCCATACCATATATCCCTGTCAGTTGACATTCAATTGCGTAAGAGTTAATTCTTAATATTTCATAAAAAAAATATCTCTCATATTGCACCAGTAGTACAGCACCCCAGACCACGCAGCCCTTATGATTTTCAGAAAATTATGTACTAAATTCATTCTTCTTTACACAATAGGTATAAACTGAGCTCAATATTTTTGTGATTATAACTTTCAGCAAGACTTCTTACGATTATTTGAGTCGTTACTTTCGAGAGCGAGCCGGTAGCTTCCTAAAGAATTACATCTTGCAAAATGATTTATCTGCACAATTTAATTTCATAACTATGTAGATTTCATTAGTTTTCAGTACTCTCACAACAAGATAAATGTACTATAAAAAAATTTTCATCTATCATTTACATTTTAGTAGAGAAATACTTTTGGTACAATCATTGTACCGGTACTCTTAATACTTAACACTGGCAAATCATGGAGGACTATCATAAGAACCAACTCCAAGACCAAGAAGAAGAATAAAAAAAATCAGCTAGTCACAACTTCCTTTTTCAAACCTAAAGCTTAAAACTTATACAATTTGTAACATTTTGATTTTAATAAACCAGTTGCAGCAATATTTATCAGTAAAAGATTTGTTATTATAAACATTTAAAAACCGAGTCCCTCGTTACTTCTTATCACTGCTTGCTTAGCATTTTCGTATCTAAGCAATAATCCCTTCATGTACAGTGTAGTCTTATGCGAACGAGTTTTCATGTATGTATAGTTCAACTAAATCTTACCGAAAATAACTTCCAACTTACATTTTTTCTCCATAAAACACTCTGGTGTCAGTACTTTTTTTACAGAGTAATTAAATACTATACGTGAAAATAAATTATCAACCCAGGAGTCTACTGACTGGTACGTTACGATTTTATTTCAGTCATGAAGTAAACATACAAAATTTTCGTATCTCAATAAACATATTCTACAGTCACCTATGTTGTAGTAATTTTTGAAGTACAGTTTCTGACGTGAACGTTTAATCCTTGTCTATTCGCATGCACTGCACTACAGTTATCACGTGAGTAAGTCTTTTAGGCGATACCGAACTTGCAGTTGCTGTCTTCATGTTTGCGTTCAGCACAGAATCTAGCTAACAGTTTACAGCAGTTCTTTCATTCACACCCCGATGCGCGAGAATCCTTTCCTTTGCATGTTTTTCTGTATTTAAACTAGTTATCATTCCGAGTGAACACTTGATCGCAGCTATCACACAGGTAAATCTTGTACGACACACTAAACATACAGTGACTTCGTTCATGTCGACGAGCATTCGAGTGTGTACTAAATGAATTCCCACAGTAGCAACACGGTTTCAGAGAAGTATGCACATGATTTCCAGAGAACACTTGCGGCTGAATGGTGGCCACTGATACAGACGGCAAATCTTCGATCTCCGATGCTATCTTCTTAAAGTTACAGTTTTACACAATAAGTACCTATAAATGAAGATGACGATCTGCTTGTCAGCACGTCTATCGACTGAGCTCATTTTTACATAATCAGTGCTTAAATACCACCATTCATTCTATGCTAGCTACTTAGATGATTCTCATGTACCAAGCTAGAAGCTGGATAGCAACGATGCCGATGTCATTAACAGCACGGGTTATAGGCTGTAATCGTAACTTAATTCTGCTAGTCGTCGTTAGGGGGTCATGGGGGCTGAATAGTCATACCATTCACCACCCCGGATTTTCACATGCATACATCGTGCCGAACGATGCAGTTGATCGGCGGGGTTTTCTCGGAGATCTCCCGTTTTCCCTACCCTTTCATTCCAGCGTTGCTTCATACACGACGTTGAGCGTTGAGCAAAGTCTCTCATTCACTCACTAGTCAGTTAAGAATTTTTCGTAAGTCCCTTTTGATACTCAGTTCCATATTGCTACCCTGTACTCAGTAAAACGCTCAATGTACGGTACTAGGATACATTTATTGTTATTATTTCTGCCCCGAGTACCCATATCCCTTTATATTCTCAAAGATTCTACCAGTCATATTCTAATCAGAGTTCAGTTTGTGCTGATCTAAAATAATAAGGTAAAACTACTCTCAGCTCAATCTCACATGTGTACACTAGCAAGTAACAAAGTGATGTAAAAAAATATATATCATGTTATATTCACAACTAAGTACACTTGTCATACACGATTGTTCCGGTAGCACAGTTTGAAATATGACCAAATGGTCTTGAGTTCGAACCCCTGCCAGGACTATATTACTATCTCATCTTCGTCCAACCGGTAGATTTTTTCCATCTGACAAAAAAAGAGAGAGAGAGGCAAAATGAACTGTAATATTTATTTGGTTGGGAACTCACTGAAATGCTATGTGCCCGACGTAACATCTTTTCTGCTACAACACTAGTAATGTAAATTGGTCCTTTTCTACTGCAACTGCATTATTTTAGTTTCACTATGTAGTATTAGTCAGCCAAGCCTATTAAATTTAATTTCTAGGTAAATCCTAGCTGTGTCTTTCTACAAGTTTCAAATTATATTCACTCTCCTTTTCGGCAGTATAAACTCCAATTTATTCATTCAGGCTGTGTATCATTTCGGTAGATTTAGTGTAGCAGTAATCGTAGGGGTTTGCATGAGGCAATTTCAGGGACGCCTGGGAACTCCGTCAAGAACTTCTATGGTAAGGCTTAACTGGTGTTTCCCCTTCCCCCTGTCCAGTACCCCACCTGACTTTCGAAATTAAATTTCATCAAAATCACGATTACGTTACGTCACGGCAGTAACCAGGTTAGGCATTGCTGCAGTACACATCATATTACATATTTCATAGCATCATACTGCATGTCACTAATAATTAATTACTATTAAATAAAACCGCAAACAATGCAAATAGCTACTACTTATGTAAAGGTTATAAAATCTGAATAATATCACAGTCCTACATACAAGTTCTCTGTTCTTGAAATGTCTCTCTCACCATTTACAAATGGTGGACCCACTGTCCTACTATGAGCACAGATAAACCTCTTGTAGCCCAGAAACTCCTTCGCCAGGCTACTTGCCGCAATCAACCTCGCTAGACGCCCTCGAACACTTCTCGCAACCCAATACTTCTCGCCACTCGTCACTATCACTCCAACTCACACCAGACACCTGTCGGTCTAAAACCTCCTGTTGTACCCGCCACAGCTCTCTATTATGCCATTACTCTAAAGTTTCGCATTCTCTCGGCAAGAAGTTATCTCAAAGCTCCTAGAAGGAGGTCGTATCTAGGTGAAACACCATCCTGCAAAATAGAGCACGCACAGGAATACTCTAGACCATGATAACTGCAGTCGCCAGAGATAGACATGCAGGTGGCCGCTGTCACACATCTCAAAAGGGTAAGATGAACAGTACAGTGCACACCGAACCTCTTTACTCTTACCACTGCTATATCAGCTTACGCTGCTCACACGATAATCGTGGCATGCAGATGGTTTTTGTGGTGCCACACAAAGTAACACGAGCCATACAGAGCACACGGAGGTCTCTTAGCTCTGCCGCCACTGTACCTTATTACACCGCTCAGCCAGATAGTCACAGCTCGAAAAAATCCCCTTTAAGAAATGTTAATATTTATTTAAATTGCTTATGCTTTAAAAGTGAATACCTTCGCGCTGATATAAAATAAATTAAGTACATTTTTAAGCTTCTGCTCCCATATTGTTGCAACACTTCATTGTGCTGTTAATGATGTGTTGTATTTTATACGGTTTTAGGAAAAGTATTGTTACAAGTTTAGAAAAAACTTAAATGTGGGCAATCCTCTGAGCTCATCGGGATAGAGGTCTTATAATTAAAAATAAAATAGTTTAAATTAATTTATTCATTTACTAGTTCATAAAGCTTACAAAAATACACAAAACAGCAATCAACTATAATTTCCACAACACCCTTAATTATGAACACAAGTAGGCTACTACTGCACAACAGAAACATTAATTAACTCTGACAATTAAAGAACAACAATTTTTACCAATAATTAATTAAATACTACAAATCACAATAAAAATTCAGTCATATATCCAATCAACAGTCTCTCAACTAGTGACAATGTCTAACCTTAACAGTCTGAAGTGGTTATGGCTCACCATGTGCTGCACAGCAACCTGAGTGCACCACTGTCTTCACTCTTGAGGTCTTCGGTTCGACTCCCATCACTCACCTCCTTGTTGTCCGTCGATCCGCAGCAGCTGTCCTCTTGTTTCGCCCTATACTACTCCGAAGGTATATGTCTGAAGCTTTACAGTAGACTCTGACGTCACCAAGATGTCTTCACCAGTCTCTCTCCACAAGCTTAACACCTTCTAGCAGGACCAATAGCGAACTCTCCTAAGTTGCCAGTGACTGATCTCGCCGATACGATACCTGCAGTGTTGTTCTTCACAGCCCACCACCTATGTGTAGCACGCCGACACCTTCACTGCTGCCGTCGATATAACATCCCAAGTGTTGTCTGTCCCTTCTGCATCCCGCTGATGTTACTCAACCTCGACACCGACCACTGCCACCGTGTTGCCACCTTCGAGACGCTGCACCTTGTCATCAACTCCACCGCGCCATCACAACACCCCAAGTGTTGTCTTCTCCACGGCCCGTCACCTCTCACGACGTCCGTCGATGCCACTGGGGCGCCGATGCCGACTCACACCACACTCGGGTCTCACTTCACACTTTAGAAGACTTCAAAAGACAATACTCTACAAGACTCACAGAGGACTTTTGAAGACTGACTGCACAATACTAGACTCTATTTCGCAGTTCCGAGGCTTTTATATGGCCTGTTTAGTGACGTCAATCGGCGGTGCAACATGACGACCAGAGGTGTAAAAATAGATATTACCTCAATCATACCTGCCAAGAGTCACGTACGCAAAAAAGTCATCCCGATGATGTCTCGGGCGTATCGCAGCACCTCTGGTAACACCCATGACTGTGGTTGAATGAATCATCGAGTTGTCCACCTAACATGATGTAACATGCCTACTACCAGGCCAACACACAACAGTATGAAGTAATTTTTTTCCGAAGTTTTACTTGGCATTTATTTTGTTTTATATTTTTGGAGTAGTCTCGAGGGGGGTCAAGGCCCGTATACATCCCCCACCTTGATCCGTCACTGACCATGTTTGGTTGAGTTTCTGAATTCAATACAGGGACATCCGTGGCTGCCTTTACAATGACGAAATTTACTTCGAAGCTCTCTGGATATAATTTGCAATGGTAAAAAATAACCTTATTTTTGCTGGGTTCCTCGCCGGAAACTGAGCGACCTTTCACACAAAAAATTTACTCGCTGGTTGATTGGTCACAAAAATCCTGACCTTACATGACAATATAATAATTTCAAGTGACTGATTTTATATGCAGCCAGATTTTATATAAAATAAATGCTGAGTATATTAAATTAAGGGATTACATGAAATTTACTAGTTTGTTACAAATTTTAACAAACTAATTTAAATTTCTTACAACAATAATTTGCTGACAATATGCAATCCCGCATATTAGTACATACAATTAATATTTAAACATAAAATGTGTTTGACATATTAGTTCTATGCTGCACTGAACACTTATAGCTAGAATTATTTAAGACTTGGTTTGTCACTATATTAAATAATTTTATTTCTAGTTTTTTTTTTAATTCTGCAAGAAAAATATTAAATGTACGATTATACCAGTAGCAGCTCGAGGGTTGTCGGCAGGAAGGGCACAAGTTGCCGAGAACTGTATACTCCTGTGAACGCGCTGCCATATACCAATGACCATGAAATATCTACTGGCTACTTATTGTGTTGTGACCAGTCAGTAATAAGCGGCACCTACATACCAGCGTGTCAGTGGCTATAGCGTCAACTAGCGCACAACCATATACAGTTCTCTGCTAATTGTGCCCTCCCTAGCAACAATCCTACAGCCGCCACTGGATTATACCGCACATTTTATTTACCTTGCACTACAGTACGTGCATTGCGATTTAACTGTTAACTTATAATTATACCACGATCAGAGCGACAATTTTGTAGTTAATTTTCCGGGCTGACTGTGACCTTCTTATACATTAATAGCGCAAAGAAAATTGAATTTTTGGGATAAATTTTTCAGTATAAAATTAATTAGATCTAAAATATTTCTTCTCAAAACTAAAACTAAAGTGAAAAATAACAATAGTCAATATGGCAACTGAAACTTCCCTTTAATATTTTGTTCTAGAACTTTCTCGTTGATTCCAGCAATAGCATTTCCTGCTCCTCAGCCCTACACAGGCAAGTGAACTATCCACACACTCTGAAATCACTTCCGCCGTCGCTCAGTCCTCATCACTGTACACCGCGACTCGTTAGTCTCTTGACATCTCATCGCCTCTGTAGCCTAAGTCGCTACCCCGACACTCCCACACACAGGTTAAGTGCCAAGCAATCACTACCTGCACGACCGCCGCGCAATGAGCTCTATTTATAATCGGCCGCGACACCACCAAAATCATTTCCCAGCTTAAGTATCTGAATGTCGAAAAAGTTTAATTAAAAAAATTAAGGGGCGAGGGTTGTTGCCTACGTTAAAACTATTTTAACAATTGTTTAGGAATACATTCATTCCTCTATGAAGCATGAACGTTGACTTTTAAAAGTAGGTCTAATCACAGACACTTGACATAACCCTGACTTCAGAAAGGCATGCAGAGCTTCAGCCGATGCAAGTTTACTAGAAACGTTTTAGCGTGCGTAAATAAAGTCTGATTAATGATAACATTTAAAGAACGTTACACACGTGTCCATACCCATTTAAATACCTCCATTTATCTCTATAGGCAATTTTCTCGTGGCCTAAAATTGTGAAAATTAGTGTTTCGCTGTCCTTTTTAGCTACGAATATCTTGACACAGAATCTTTTAAAATCTATGGATGTGTGGAATACACTTTTATATTTAACATAACGTCATAAAATGACATCATCACTGAATGTCATCGAGGGTAGTTGTTACCGAGAAGACTACACGCCAGTACACAGACTTGCGCCTAGAGGTTAGCGTGTGGCGTGATACCCGTGTTGTCTCGTCCTTAACCGCTTCCGCACTTCTAGGCCTCGAACGCGCAAAATACCTTTATCCAGGCAGCCAACTTACGACACTCTTGAAATATTTTATTTCACTTAAATGTTCTGTATTGCTAATTAAGGTTAATTTGCTCAAAGTTGTTGTCAGTGGCCATCCATATAGGACAGACCGGCATGAGTAACGCAGTTAACGTACTGATCCCATGTATACATCAAAAGTAAACATATTATAGTGATTTTATGGACACAGGAGTAAATCAACATGAATCAGCGTTCTGTAGGTAGGCCTACATGTGTCATTAAGAGACTATAGTATTCTTGCTGTATAACTGTATCAGATTGTGACTCACATTCTAAGTTCCTAATTACGTGTTACTCAACGAGTGATATTTTAATAGCTTTAAGAGCCCAGGCAAAACTGATTCCACATTCTAAAAAAAAAAGCTTACCATTTGCGTAGCCGAGTGCTACTATACGCCGAGAAATCAATAACAACTACATGGCTGTATAATTAAAGGAAAATAAACATAGTGTTAATGTCTTGTATCGGTGAGTTGATCAGGCGACATACCATTCGTTTTTATGACGGCTATTTTTGTTGTCAAAGTATTCTATACACAATAAGGACGAAATTATTGCCGATATAATACTAGGTACTATTTCGCAGACAAAAAAAGTGCCTCCTAAATGGATTCGTTTTTTATTCTTTGTAAAAGAGAATTCAATATTTTTGATACTATACTAAGTCCAGCTGTATTAAGTCAATCTTGAAAATTAATTTATGTGTGTGTTTCAGAAGAAACATACACTTAGTCGCTACACATTTCTTTTATCTTCAGTTGCAACTTAACTCGAAATGTTTCTCATTTTCTACACTGTTTTTTTAGTATTTTCCGCCTGTCTTCATTGATGGTTCCTATCCTGTTGGATGACACATTTTATTTTAAGCCTACGTTACGCCTTTTTTTTTTTGTGATTTTGTTTAGTTAAAAAGGGAGCAGATTTCGTTAGACCATCACATAGATGTGTTGGAAACTGTTTTTACTATAAATAATACATTTTTAAAACAAAATTAATTCATTTGGCTAGTTATTGACATGAAGAATTTATAATTGAGTCAACAGTAATGAAAATTTTTTGTTTAGAAAACAATTAGGTGTCATAGTACAACACTTAGCACACCTACGTGACAGTTTATTGATAGCTGCTGCTGTTTGCATTAAAATAGCGTAAAATAGCGTAAATAGGATTACGGCCTTAAACGAGACGCCCGACTAAACACTATCGCCAAGTTGCGCGAAATTTGAAATAGTCCGTGTAATAAACGATCAGTAATCCGCCAAAACAGAATTGGCGGCTTAGTGAAAGGTTTCTCTTATGACGGTGCGAGGACACAGAAGATAATGACGACTGATATGCTGTTAAGAACCTGAGGTGACCTGAAGCCATACTCATCAGCTCATTACATATTGGTGACAGGAGTTGGGTCGGCGAATGTCTCCGTAACATCGACAGAAGGTATCAGAGCCGTGCCAACAGTAGGTTAGGGAGTGTAAGTGGTCAGTCATCACCATTTCAGTAAACTTAAGGGGAGGGGGTAAACAGCATTTTTCATGTTTTCCCTACATGTACATTTCAGAATGACATTGGTTTATTTATGTAGCAGAGAAAACGTAGACGATCACTCCCATAGTATCAAATCACATTGCACAAGGTATTATTATTATTATTATTATTACTTTTTTCTTTTTAGTATTCGCCCCACTCCCCTTATCTGAGAGAGAAAAAATTGGCAAGTCCTGGTAGTTATACTCGAGCCTTGGCGTCGCTATACTTGCGTATGACTGTCGCCAATTGCAACATATAATCAAGATTCATTCTTAACAAGATACATCACTACGTGTAAGAATTCCACATTCTTCCGTTACTGCGCCACTTAGAATGATGCTGTGCGAGGTTAGACGTCCGAATAATTGTCAAATTGCTTAAACATTATGATAAAGATTGACAGAGAAACTGTACTGTCTATTACTTATGATGCCCACATGTAATCGGTGCTGACATTACACGATTGCGTAATTTTAGGTGTTCAGTATGACGATACCTAGTACGGTCAGTATTTGTAGACTGGGTCATTGAGTTTTCACAGCAAACAAATTGTGACTGTACATAACATATAATCAGGATTCGTGCAGACTCACAATGCCTATATATCAATCATCAAGGTCTTGTGAAGCTGTTTAATACCTTTTCTGGAGGACAAATTTCTTTACAACTTAGGGAAAATACTACTCCTGTGTTTTTGCCTGCCAGGACCCTTGCTTTTGCACTTAAAAGCATGGTGGATGAGGAATTAGATAGGCTTTTAGGACTGCACATTCTGCACCCAGTGACAATCAGTTGACGCATCGCCACTACGTCCTTAATAATATCCGTACTAAAGCTCGCCTCCCTTTCTAAGTTGACTTGTATTGTATTTGTAGGTTAGGCCTAAAACGTAGCCACGTGTTGCCGATTTCTAAATATGTACATAATATTACGCTGTTTTGTTATAAATCCAATACTATTTTATTGTAATAATTTGTGTGTTTAAAGAAAGACTCACGTACCTGAAAAACATTTCACGTAATATTTATTTGTTTACAGTCGCGGCCATGATGCCAAACACTACGTGCACGGACTTTGGTGAAGTGAGGTAAATTATGCACGAGATAAATATTTGATGTAAATAATATTATTTAAAGTGTCTAAAATATATGATTGTTATTTAAAAAGGGTTTAAAATGGCAACACGTAATAATATTTTAATATTGAGTATGTTGTGTTTATAAGGCGAGCTAAATTATGTTTTCTAGTATTGGTAACACTGCAGAGCAGACAGCTCCAGCGGTCGAACGGCCATTTTGAACCCACCAGCCTAACGGGACTTCCACCCCCTCGGACAGGTATATAAGGCGCCTCTCGCCAACCAGAAATCAGTTCCCCCCACCCCTGCCTCACTCTTACTTCACAACTCTATTAACAACCTGGACCTTCCTACTTTACCAGTGCCATTTTTATTTTTAATGCATGTAATTGCTGAGTGGTTACACTCCTATTCTGTCGAGAGGGTTTTTACGATACTATGTCGGTTTTTCCCTCTCTCTTCTTAGATTATGGCTTAGCTATAGGTACACTTAGGGAGGTAGACATGGCCCCAATTGCGGCCATGTCTGCCCAATCCCCCTCTGCCGCGATGCATGCCTCCTCTGCATGAAGCTTCCCCCTTGTAGGAGTATGGGGCTCAGCCCTGAGACGCACTTAGTCCCGCTCCTTCCCCGGGCCTCACACATAACACAGTAGTTAGGGTAGGTTAGGAAAAAAATCTGTGTTTCCTAGGGCTCGGCTCCTACCGAGTTCTCTAGGCACTCTCCCCTTACCTTACGGGTTGTGGCGGGAAACTGCCACCTAAGCCCTCCTACCCTCTAACCCTCAACTAACCACCCATCCGAGGTTGTGGCGGGAAACTGCCACCTAAGCCCTCGCTCCTTCCTTACGGGTTGTGGCGGGAAACTGCCACCTAAGCCCTCCTACCCAAACCTGCTCTACCTCCCGAGTGTCTAGAAACGACGTAGCGAGTCGGTCACTCTAGCACGCGGTAGCTTTTGGAACGCACCCACTTGCGTAGCTCTATCGGCTGCCACGAGGCGCGCCAGCGGTATCCGCCGGAAAGCGGAAGTCAGTAATCGGAGGCTCCCGCGAAGCAGTCAATCCACGTGGCAGAGTGCCAGTGATAAGTCAGTAGTATAATATTTCAGTGGCAAAGTTGTGAGAGACGTGTTAAATCAGTAGTATAATATTTCAGTAGCAAAGTGTGAGAGAAGTATAAGCCATTTGTAAATTCTGTAAAAGTGTGTACAACGATTTGAGATCAGGAAGAGTTGTAAAGTGTTTTGTGAACTTGTGTACTTTGAACGAGTCAACAATATAATCAGTGAAACACAACTTATTCTTATATTTTCTAAATTAAATGTCTGAATTGGAGGCCCGCTCATCTCAGGAGGAGATATTTAGCCCTCGACAGCAAGCCGCTAAGGCGCGACAACAGTTAGTCGCCAAAAAGGACACATATCCTGCCTGTCTGATTCCGGAACTGCAGAAGCTACCAGGCCCTGAGCCTACCCTGCCTGAGCTCAGCGCTCAATATAAACAGCTTTCGGCTCCTCAGGCCCGAACCCGCAAACAAGTGCGGTTCAACAAAATTCTTAGAGAGATCCAGCGCCATCAGATCCCGTTACTGAGTCCTATCAAGACTTCCCCTAGGCCTGTTCTCCTGCATCAGCGGATTCAGGAGATCATCGCAGAGGACCGCCGAATGCCCAAGCGGGCCACACCCGTATCTGACTATAAGAAAAGGCTGCTCAGAAAGCTATTTTAATAAGGTGAGTGGACATCGACCTTACCCATATAAAGAATTCTGAAACCCCCTTCCTCTGCTCGCACAAAAGCATCCAGCGTAGGCCTTACACAAGGGACACCACTCTCCCTGGACATGCTAGGCTTTTCATCAATTCACAGGAGGAGTCTCTTAAGCTCTCTCCCTACAGCTAGCCAAATCAACGGTGCCTCGCCTGTGGACCACCCTCACCCATATAGCCTTGAGGAAGCGGGGCAAGAAGTTTTTTCTGTGGTGCCCAACGTGGGGCGACGAAGATCGACGAGAGTTAATAGGGCCAAACCTCGCCCCCCCCCCCTCCTGAGAAGTACCAAGAAAGTTTGGAGTCAACTTCAAACTCCGTGGCGCCCAAGATAACCAGCTGCAATGGATTCCGACACAGAACCTACTGAAATGCCTGCCCATCCTTGCGCTGCCAAGGACTGCCCACAAGCAGGGTTCCACCGAGTAACATGCGCCCACTGCGGGTTGGAATATCACCATTTGTGTCTTGGATGGGAGGACACCCCCAAGAACACGGACGGCCTAGAATATAGATGCACAGCGTGCCGCGACAGACAGAAGAGGTGTGCGCATCGGCAATGTCAGGGCCTCGGAGCGTACCAAGTGCAATGCATCACTTGTCCCCTGATCTACCACTACACGTGCCTTGGGTGGATGGTATGCCGTTTGTTGGCACATGCTCGTTTGTTTGTTTTTTTTGTCTAGTTCGTCTATTCGTAGTGGTAACTAGATAATATTTTTTATTTTGGCAAAGTTACTCCACCCCAGCACTGGTTATTTCTTTAATCTTCGGTAAACTTGTAATAATAGTAACCTGCTTATTATTTTATAAAAAAAATTTCAGGTAATTATTTATGTGCAGTTAAGGCAGTGGGGTATAATTATGAAACAGTTCTTGTGTAATACTTCTGACCAACTCTAATCATGATCTGATCATATTTGTTTTCAAGTGAATCAAACAAATTTTTTATTGGTAAAATTTAAATTAAAATACCATGTTTTGACTATTAAAACACGTGTGTGTTTTAAAATATTTTGTTAAGGAAATATTGTTCGATACTATCGAAATACTATTTTGGTAACATCAAATAGTTACGACTCTATGCCGGCCTATAACCTCTAGGCATTCCTTTGTCTCGACCTGGTTGTCTCTTACACATCATGGCGTGAACATCAACCAAACACTAGTGTTCTTTATCAGTTTATAATGTCGTAATCCGACAAGTTTTCCGCCTAGGGTGAGTTTATTCTTTCAGTTCATTTTATTTCGCACCCTAGTGTTACATTGTTTTTATGACATTCTTTAAAATTATATTTTGTTTGCTTGTTTAATGTAGCGGTCCCCGCCACGCGGTTTCTACTCTTTGCTATGTAGAAGGAAGCCTATCCAAAATTTGAGGGATTTGGCTTGTCTACATCTTCCGATGTAGAAGTAATTTTATTTCCACTCGTCCATTTGCTGTACCGTTATCGGTAGCCATGGGCGAGATGGAGAAGTAACATCTTTCGGCGGTGGCAAGAGTGTCCCCATGAAGGACAGCAAGGAAAGTCCAGCCAATATATTTATTTTCCTTCTCTCGTCCTAACTACTTGATGTGCACACAGCTCTAATTATTCTATTTGAGACTTTATTTAATATTCGATCACAACCTCTGCAAAATTAATTGAACAACGAAAATTTAAAATTTGTTAAAATAGGTAATATTAAAATGTAAGTTAATTAATTTTTGTGTTGGGGATCCCCTTGTTTAACTTAATTATGATATTCTTAAGCCATACGTGCTTTTCTTGATTTGTTAATGTACTGTATTGGTTAATTTACATACACCAAATACTCATTGTGCAAAGAATTTATTGTTATCTAATCTACTGATCAAGGTATATAAAAAAAAATTTTTTTTTCTGAATTATTACAATTTTATTTAATAGACCTAACTCAATTCATAAAGTTTAATAAATAGAGGCTCTCATGCTCCAAATTTAAAATTAAATTAATTTTTTGTATGGTATATTAAATTAATTATCTTTAATGTGAAGTGTTGGGGAAAGGAGGCTCGGCCCTTTCTCTGACCTATAATAAGGAGCACCGATCAACAACTTGTGTCCACGTTAGTGCTGTTTTCCTTTTTCTTTGCTTGGCTGGCCTAGGAGCTGTCTTGATCGGTTTACCCTATTGGTTTACCCTTCCTGAACCTCCTAGGTTGGTTGGTAAAGTTTGGGGAAGTTCCACCCACCAGTACAATGGACGAGCCACGTGATTTCCAGGGGCTGTCATCCCGGTGTAGAATCTGCAGGATTGCCGCCGCCGAAGAAGCCCATACCTCCAGAAGCCCGAGAAGCCATTCACCTACAGAGAAGAAAAGTGTGGGGCCACCAATGCTGCCTCAGTTCGCAGGAAAACCCCATGAGAACCCTGACGCCTTCCTCCGAGAGTGTGAGGGAGAGTTGAAAACAAGCCACATGCTGCAAAAACACTGGGTACAGTATGTACATCCCCAGCTAAAAGGTGACGCCGCTGCCTGGTGGGACCTCTATGGCGAATACATAAGTACCTGGACCCAGTTCCGAGACAGGCTCACTTCACGATTCTCCGGAGCCGAGGTAATCAACCGACATACCCTAGACTTATACAGTGTCCCCCAGAAGCCAGGTGAAGATGCCGAGACCTTCATCAGACGCAAGGCCCAGATGTACGACAGAGTTCATCCAAACAGCCAGGAAGAGGCCAGCATCCCAGTCATCCTGGAGATGATGAAACCAGCCTTCAAGTCCTTCCTGCGCAACCCGAAACCCATGACAGTAGAAGAATTGATTGAGCGCACCAAAGCCTTGGAACTAGATCACCCTAAGCCTCGACAGTCTTCAAGTCACCCAGTACCAGTGAAGCTAATGAGCCAGAGACCTCCACCTGAGAAGACGAAGCTGCTGCCTTCACAGCCTGCATTACCACGCTGTTGGTACTGCCCCTCATACCATTTTCACAGAGACTGTGAAGTATACCGCGCCCAGCAAGCGCAACATCGGGCCAACCAAGAACGGAACCGACGCCCAGAGCAATCGGGAAACGGTGTAGCTGGGAACCAAACCAGACCCGCCAACCCGGCACACCCCAACAAAGGGTCTACGGCCTGAGAGCCACTACCCAACCGCATTGCCTTCCTCGCCTATGGGTGCAGACCGCCCATGCAGAAGTATTGGCCACACTGGATACCGCTGCCACTGCCAATTTCGTGCAGGCCCAAGTCTTGACTTCCGATATAAGGAGCACCATAAAGCCTACGACGCTCACTGTCCAGTTCGCTCGTCAGCAAGATTACCTACCAGTAGAAGGAGAAGTCGACCTACCCCTCACCACGATCGCCGGGACAAGCGACACCAAGTTCTTCGTGGCCAAGGAACTAGATGAAGAAATGATTCTGGGTCAGCCTTGGTTAACGAACGAACAATGCATCATTGACAGCGGCAACAAAAAGGTGTACCTAGGGAAGACGCGACGACACACGCTCCACTGGGACACACCACCTTCCGAGCCGCCCATGCAGGACATCACGGCCGAGGACGTACAGTCGTAGCTCGACAAGCCACACCTGGACCAGCTGTTTACCCTCCTCAACCAATATACCCCTACATTCCAAGCAGGAGGAGTCTTGAAGCAAACCAGAGCCAGTGAGCATGACATCCAGCTGTCAAACCACAAGCCGATCTTCTGCAAACCCAGTATCCAGACCACTGACAAGCAAGCCATCATCCGCGAGCAAGTAGGGGCCATGCTACAGCAACACATTATCGAGCCAGCCGACTCGCCCTACAATTCTAGCATAGTCCTAGTGAAGAAGAAGGATGGAGACACCCGTTACTGCATCGACTATTCTCCATTGAACAGAGTCACTCTTCCAGTCGTCCCTCTAGCCATCAACATACCCAACACCGAAGCCAAAATATTCTCAACCCTTGACATGCAGAGTGGGTGTTGGCAAGTTCCTGTCCGGCCAGAAGCCCGCCCATACACTGCATTCACCACTCCAGAAGGACACCAGTACCAGTGTCGTGCCATGCCTTTCGGGCTCAAGAATGCTCCAGCCACTTACCAGAAACTGATGAACACAGTGCTGGCCGACTACCTGGGACACTTCTGTATTGCTTACCTGGACGACATCATAATCTTCTCCTCCGACTGGGAGCAACACCAGACACAACTTCACCAAGTGCTGGAACGACTTCAGATCCACGGACTAGCTGCTCGCCTCAGTAAATGCCACTTCGGGAAGACCACCATTGAATATCTTGGCCATGTCATCACCCCCGAAGGAAACCGACCTCAATCCCAGAAGGTTCACCAGATCCTGAGTGCCGAATCTCCAGGGAACCGCAAGCAGTTACGCCAGTTCCTGGGACTATGTAACTAGCTGCGCGACTTCACTCCCAAGATATCCCACTACATGGAGCCATTGACCAAACTGCTATCTAGCAAGCTAAAATGCTGGACATGGGGTGCAACCGAAGAGCAAGCCTTCCAAACCCTCAAGGCCCAATACCAAGAGCTACCTATGCTGCATCAACCCGATCTTCAAACACTCTTAATACTCCAGACAGATGCCAGCCAGACCGGATTGGGTGCCGTCCTGTTCCAGGAGACCTCTGACAAGTATAGGAAGGTCATCGGATTCGCCAGCACACAGCTCAGCCCCACAGAGCAACGCTACGACACCCATGAACAAGAGTGCCTGGGAATAGTTTGGGCCATCTGGAAGTACCGCCACCTGTTTGAAGACCATCCATTCATACTACAAACTGACAACAGAGCCCTCAAATGGTTACTGACCACCAGCGCCAAGAAGTCCAAACTCTCGCGGTGGATCCTGCTCCTCCAAGAGTTTAACTTCGAAATTCAACATTGCCCTGGGCGAAATAACCAGCTGCCAGATGCTCTCTTAAGGTATCCAGAACCCACCAATGAAATCACGAGTCTTCACAACTGGGAGAATGTGCTGCCACCAGAACTACCCCTTGCAAGTACCAGTTCGGCAACCCACAAGCTCCAGAAGATCTCCTTCAACAACAACCTCGATACCTTCCTGACAGAACAACAGAATGACCCCGAAGTCCGCCAACTGCTCTCCAGCCGCTCCGGACTCTACAAAGAAGACCAAGGGTATGTCTGGATCAAGCCAAACCGCACCAGTGATTGGAAGCTCTGGGTCCCACATTCACTCCGGCTATCACTCTGCCACTACTTTCATGACCATGAGTTAGCCAGACACCCAGGAGCCAACGAGACGATGACCCAGATCCACAGACGTTACGCATGGCGAGGAAGCTCGAGAGACATCCCGACGTAAGTCTCTCGCTGTCAGACCTGCGCCACCCTCAAGCCAAGTGCCACTTACCAACCAAAAGGGACCCCAAGGAGACCAGCAAGACCATGGGAGCAAATTGCCCTGGACCTCATGGGCCCTTACCCAAGAAGCATGTCGGGCAAGACCCACTTTCTCGTCGTCACCGACCTCTTCTCTCGATGGGTCGAAGCCTTCCCACTCACCAGCACAGACGCTGGAGTGATCATCAGCCGAATGGAAAGCGATGTATTTTCACACTGGGGCTACCCCAAGAGTATCATGTCCGACAATGGACCACAATTCACAAGCAACCAGTGGGCTAAAGCCTGTGCACGATGGGAAGTGGAATGCTGGACCACACTCATATTTCCCCTCTACGCGCCATTGCTGTTGCCGTAATTAAACGTATCTATATCTCACACACGTCCTGCTTTAAACCCGAAACTTACATTTTCAATTATCTAAGTATTATTAAGTATGTATTTACTGTATGACTAATAAAAGTATATTGATTGCTGTTAATATTATACACTTACGATACAGGCGTGCATGTGCCGCACAAAAATATT
>PNEQ01015553.1:0-19428 GCA_003012365.1 Medauroidea extradentata
TACTAAGTTAATGCGGTATTCTGATGCTATTTTGATGATTACATATTTTAGTATTTCATTATTTTTTTGGATGTGTTTCATTTTGGTAAACATGATACTAATTTAATACAAGGTATCGAGGTTTGTAGAATCGAGAATCGAGAATGGTATCGGCATCGGAATCGAGAATCGGAAAATACTGGTATCGTGACATCTCTAAGTCGATGTTGAATGAAGACGGCTCCTCAGAAAAAAAACCAAAGTTATAGTAATAAAAAATTTTTACAGTACATATTCATATTGAACATTATTAGACTCTGTACTAACTTATAACAGCGCATATAAATGCCAAGAGTTCAATGCCTGGCCTGCAGGCCACATATGGCCCTCGTAGGTCATTGTTGTGGCCCACCAAACTTTTTAAAATAATATAATATACATGAAAAAAATAATTAAAAATACTTATGACCTAAACAGTATATTACACATTGTGATAACTCTATAGTTGTTACTGGACCGCAGGCATTACTCATATCGTGAGTGTGGCCCATAATGTCTTCTAGGTTGAAGACCCCTGCCTTAGAAAGTTATCGTATAGATCCCTGTTAAAATTTTTAGTGGTGAGAAAATGCAATTTTTGTTTGTAGACCATAATAAAGTTATTAAAATAATTTCTTGGATACCAATATTGCCAGAAAAAATCACTAAAATTTATGAAGTATGTATATTAAAGGAAGGCAGCCTGGTAGTAGTATTATTACAAGATTCTGTTTTAAATCAGCATTTTAAGAATGCAAGTCAATGTAGGTAAATTATTAGTATGCCCATCTCTGCTTTATTGACTCAACAGTGGCCATTTGCTGAAAAATTACTGACCTATCATGCCCTAATGTTCCTGAAACACTACATACATATAGGCTTGGAGGCTTGCTATTGGGTCCTGATCGGTGGCAAGTATTTTTGTAATTCTCACTTTACCTCCTTCTCCTGACCTTCAAGGAACTAACTTCTGCTTCATTACACTGCAATATTCCATCGCTGATCTATATATTTATTTGAAACATTACTCTGAAATATATTTGAAACATTACACTGAAATATATATGTAATATTTCACTTAAATATATCTGCAATATTTATGTGATTGCATGAGAACCATGTAGTGAAAAATTATCTGAAGCAAATGAGAATCCGAGATATTCAGACAAATTTATACTCTATTCATTGACTGCAGATAGTTTTTTGTTGTGTGGTTATTGTGACTCCAACATATCTATGCATTACATAAATTTGCAATAACAGTTCCATAATATGAAACTTGGTGATGGTTTGAAATGGAAGCCATCAGATCGTGATGCAGAACATTCAGAATGATCATAACTTACGTCACCTCATACTCACATAAGAGTTTAATTTTCATGTTGTCAGTATTAATCGATATCCAATAATATCAAAGCATAAAAAATCAATTTGAAAAATTATTTAAATATTTCTATATCATTTTACTTATCTTGAGAGGAACTATTCATAATTTAACTCAGGAACATAAATTTTCTTTAAGCATATAAGAAACAAAAAAAATTATATGTCCCGGAACAAAACTTTTAGCACACATAGTTCGGAAAGTCGCCGATAGTCGCGGTAGTATCTGCTGTGCACCCAAGTATTTTCAAGTCTCATTTACAGATGGCAGCACATATAGTAGTGTTTGACGGAACCTTTCAATAGCATTGACTTACCAGTCTCCCCGTATGTATTGTCTCTGGTTAGGTAGGTAAATGCATGATTTGTAAGAAACAATAATTTATATTGTACAGCAATCAAGTAATCACGCAATCAAGCAAAGCATCAATTCAAAAAGAAAATTAAATTTGGTCGTTTTCCGAGGGATTCTAAAGAAATTTAAAGAAGTGGATAATCTTAAAAGAATGTGCTTCAACGTGGCCATGAAAATGTGAATTCTGAGTAGGGAAAAAATGTTGTGTTTTGGTTTGGTATATTTCTCGTAACAAGCATAAATGCTGTGGTTTTTTTTTTAGTGGTTAATGCGACGTGTTTGTAATGATCGTAATATACAATTTACATATGACAAGGTTTGTAAATAATCTGGTGTTGTGTTTAGCATTTTTGTTACTCAGGTGAAATATCTCTGCATGTTTTGCCAAAATGTCACCTATTTATTTGCAAAGCCTTTATGCAGCATACCTAAAATGTTCAGTGTTTGCTAGTCCTGTGTGAAGTCTGATGTGACATTCTTATGTTGATTTATTTGAAACGTCAATTTTAAGAACTGCATGCAACTGTAACTCGCTGATTTGTTGTTGCCCTTCCCAGTGTCCATAGAAGAGCAGGCTACTGAGACGCACGTCGACATGGCCACCTCCCACAATTTCATCCAGGGCCCCCTTGGTGTCACAAACCGTGCTCCAACCCTGCAATCACACAGTACAGTTAGCCACCTAAGACGGGACTTGCAAAGTGTTGAGTATAGCGGAAGTATGTATGAAGATCCGCGACATAGAAGCGAAGTAACTATGCTAGTAGCAGACAACATCTGCGAGGGGATTATCTTAGGAGTGCCGTGGCTTGTCGAGCAAAAGACAGTAATGAAATCACAGACAACTGCATCCACTTCGGCACACGCGAATGCTGCACCGTGTACCACCTGAGGCACAAGCCAGCATCGCCCACTACACCAGTAGACCTAGAGAGTTTCGACCACACAGTGAGAGAGCAGTATCGGGCTGCAATACAAAAGGTCCTGGATGAGCGCAGGTAGGTGATTGGTGATGCGGACCCATTGAGGCACACAACGATAACTAAACACGAGACTGTGCTTACCCACAACGAACCAGTGTTCGTGCCACCCCATGACTATGGACCCCACCAACTCTGTATCATCAACACCCAGATAGCCGAAAGGTTTGCCGACGGCGTCATTGAACCGACAGAAAGCCGATATGACTAGTCCATCATGTTAGCGCAAGTGGCGAAGCATGAACGTGTTTCAAGGCAAGAAATATGAGACCCGACTATACACCTCAAAAAGGGACAGTTGTGTTGCTGAGACCTAGGTGCATTACTGATAACTTGTTCCTTGTCTCTTACATGCTAATGGCTGTTGAGTGTACCTGCCTTACCAGTCAAATCTTTACACAGGCAACTGAAAGTTCTGTACAGTCACTGCTAATCACTGCTTGTCCTAGAACAATTCACGCTTCGTCAACGGTTAGCGCCCAAAAAGGATGGCAGTTGGCGCTACTGCATCTACTTCCGCCCTCTCAATCTCATCATGCAAAGCAAATCAC
The DNA here is from genome assembly GCA_003012365.1 of Medauroidea extradentata. Classification (NCBI taxonomy): domain Eukaryota; kingdom Metazoa; phylum Arthropoda; class Insecta; order Phasmatodea; family Phasmatidae; genus Medauroidea; species Medauroidea extradentata. The sequence continues at coordinate 3,288 of PNEQ01015553.1, forward strand.
CAGTTCTCAACATCCAATTGGCCTTCAGTTTACTTGGAGGTGCGAGAATTCTGACCTCACTAGATTTCCGGAGCAGATACTGGCAGGTCCTAGCCAAACAATCAGACAAGAACAAGACCACAGTCACCATCCCAGATCTATAGCGCTTCCAGTTCTCCACTATGCTGTTTGGGCTCAAGTATGCACCGGCTACCTTCCAAGACATGATGATCCATGTAATAGAAGGCATCATAGGCGAATTCGCTATGGCCTATCTTGACGATGTCGTCATCTGGTCCCGAACCCGGGAAGAGCACATCTACCGCCTGGAGCCTGTTTCATAAAACTACAAGTCTACAAGCTACATGTTACAAGTTACAAATATAATCTTTACAAGTTTGATATGTTTTGAATAAAAATAAGAACTGAAAACATCTCCACTACGTGTATAAACAAGTTGGAATTAAAACTGCCATGGGCAGTAACTCAGTCCCGTCAAGCAGAAAGACGACTCCCTCTGTCAGGGTATCCATGAGTTAAAATTAATGTAGTCTTATATGTTTGTTATGTATGTGAGAGGCTGGGATTTAGTGTATGATTGAGTAGACTTCACATGTCACTTAACTGATGTAGATGCGCCTTCCCGACCTTCAATCTTCCTGCAACACTTGATGATGAAAAAAAGAAAATAATTTTAAACAATTACTATTTCTTTTTAATTCAGCTAAAACAACCACGAGGATAATCCAAGTTAATCCTTTCAAAAAAATTTTTCCTTCCGTCAATGGACACCATTAGTTATACGTCACATGAGAGCACTGGTTCCAAAGAAATATTTGTTTTGAAAGATTAGCATTGAAATAAAAATGTAAATATTAGTTACCGGCTGACTTAATTAATTCTTTTTGTATTGCCCATCTTTAAATGGCAAATAAATTGTACTATTCAAACCAGAGCAAACATGTAAGTCAGCTACTATCTCATACTCACCACTCGCAACAAAAAATAGTTAATACAACAAAAGAAACGTACACATATCGTACAAACTTATAGATGACAACTTCAAATAAATTAAAATTTAACTCGGAATCATTCAGGTTCAAACGTTTATAGCTTTGTTCGTTATGTTGCCAGTCTTGCTTGGCGATGTCATGCATTCGTCTTCTGCAATCGCGATGAACCATTGGGCAGTTGGCTTCATTACTTCTGTGGTGGCGATTGCATTTCTTCGCTCATTGTACTCAACATGAACATTTTAAACGTTACAGGCATTACGAAACTACATCACTCACTTAACTTATGAATGCACATAATTTTACACAGAGTTTATCATTTACTGTCGAAATTCACTTGTTTAGCTTGCATCGTATTTTTAAATAAGTTAAGACGGCAAATTTGCTTCAACCTTTAATCATGTTTACGCCTGCAATAATAATAAATGTGTTGTGCAGTGTTAACCAATTCAAGTATATGCGGATTAGGCACCAATTAAATTATTATGATGTCTGGACATCAATACAATCTAAGTAATTGGCAGGTTCAAATCTACCACTGTAAGTTACATCAATAGGTTTCATATGTTTGTGTGCTCCCATCTCGCGTTGTTATAAGATTGGTGCATGTTTATTTGCCTTAAACTTGCTGTTTATCTTCGCAGCATTGCCGTCGTCCTCTTATTAATTTTCTTCACACATTACATCGTGAAATTTTGCCAATTCTATATATTTCTTCCTCAGGACAAATAACAACATAATTCAACTAAATCCATTCAATCTGCATACAAAAAAAAGTAGTCGCGGCATTTCTCTTTGCTAGACTCACTCAATAAACTACATAGCAGACTAAAACACATTCTCCCTGAAATATACAAATGAATCAGGAATTTGCAAAAGGGACCAAGTCCACTTTTTAAGCAAATCCAGGTTATACGAGATTTCGACTCCCCAACGTATTCTCTTGGCTGTCAGCAACTAAAGAAACCATGTCATATACAAGAAATACATTAAACGGACTAATTCACAAATGTGCTAATAGCGCATTATATTGTTTATGACTTACACGCCTGTAGTTGAGTAATCAATTTCCACGTGGTTTAGTAGTTTTTCACTAGCATATACTAAGGTTCCAATAATCACATCAAATACATTATGCTTTCTCTGATAGTGCAATAAATAACATTTGCTTTATGGGTATAAAGTACTGGGTGGTGTTGTTTTTGCAAAATATGTTTTTTGAATGTATCATATTATTAGATTTTCACTCGAATATACCAACACTGCACTAATATCTACTCAAGACATTATGTTTTTCGTGTCATTGATAGAAAGAACACAGCTTCTTTTATAAAAGGTACCAAGTCCAATACAGTTATTAATTTATAAAAAATAAAATATAAATGTGTGTCTATGTCAGTTATGTTTCATATTACTCCACACACACTATACTTTCAAGTTATCCAATACTGATAACCAGTTTCACTCCCAGATCCACTATAATAAGTTTTTTGTTGTTTCCCAGCAATCTACTCACTTGGACTTGGTCCCTTTTGCAAATTCCTGATTTAAATACTCTTGATATTAGCCTTCACATAAACATATCAGTATGATAAATTCTCTATGGGATTCCAACATTGCAGCGCAGTATTGAATTCAGGCAATTCACAACAGCAAGACAATCCAATCGCTACAGTTACTGAGATGGTGCATGATATATTCTAAGCTAAGGCTGGTATTTTAGGATCGAGAGATTCTTGACTGGCAAAATATCCTCTCGTTTGAAATAGTGATCCATTTTGATTAACTCCCCTTTGCGCTTATGCATGTTGGCTTCTACACTCCCTAGGCCTTTACAAGCTACATGTTACAAGTTACAAGTATAATCTTTACAAGTTTGAAACATTTTGAATAAAAATAAGAACTGAAAACATCTTCACTACATGTATAAACAAGTTGGAATGAAAATTGCCACAGCAATAACTCAGTCCCGTCAAGCAGAAAGACGACTCCCTCTGTCAGGGTATCCATGAGTTAAAATTAATGTAGGCTAATAAGTTTGTCATGTATGTGAGAGGCTGAAGTCTGGGTTTTCGTGTAAGATTGATTAAACTTTACATGTCACTTAACTTATGTAGATGTACCTTCCTGACGTTCAATTTTCCTGCAACACATGATGATGAAAAAAAATCATTTTAAACGATTACTATTTATTTTTAATCCAGCCAAAACAACCACGAGGTTAATCCAAGTTACTCTTTTCAAAAACATTTTTTTTTCCTACGTTAATATTAACCCTCAGCCACGGTCGTAGAAGAACAGGTATGGACACTCGCCTATCTACCAATGTATTTTGCTTGACCCCCTTGTTGTTTGGCTGTAGTTCGTCAAGATACTGAGAATGTCGTACTTTTTGGCGCTGTTTTCCTGGTGGTCGGACTCAAACTCCACCCACTTTTTTCCATTTTTAAATTTATAAAGTAAATAAAGATTGTTAGAGCCTTTTCTTAAATTTGTGAGCGAAAAAGATACTTCATTAATTGATAAAAAAATACGTTTTGATGAATTGTTTGTCTTAGCGGAAGGGAAGTGGGCGGAGTTTAGTCCGACCGCCCTAACATCAGCGCAAATAAAACACAACATTCTTGGAAACTTGGTGAACTACAGCCAGACAATAAAGGCCGATTCACAATGAAGTTAACATGGAGCTTCTTACATTACCTTTACGTTACAGCTGAGTTGAGATATAGGTCATGCTGCAGTGTTTTCACATTGAATTATCGGCGATGCAACGGTAACTTAGAAACGTCGAAGTTGAATCAACTTCAACATAACGTAAAGGTAAAGTTAAGAACAGCCAATCAGAAGCGGAGTAGTTCATTTGTTGTCTATTGCCTATGAGATTTTATCACGCCAAAACTGCAGATGTTTCTCGTAACCTCAAATTGTGTGCTGCTCGCTCGTGCAAGTACAAGAGTGTATTAAAAGAAGTAAATTTGTCATAGTTGTGTTCTGAAGTGTGGTGAAAGCAAAATGTTCGTTATTGTAATTTTAAGTAACTAATATTTTTAATTCTACATAATATTTGTTACTCGTGTGACATGGTATTTGTGAGTGCATTGGCGAATATAGGCCGTTCGGAATAAAGTGAACACTAAATATTTAACCTTTGAAAAATATCACTAGCTGTTACTGCATGTAATTCAACATTACCGATAGTTATCTTACTGCTTGCATGGTTGGCAACTAAATAACACAACATAGTTCCGTGTTTATTCGTATTTAAATACAACAATACTGAAACAAAATCACCCGACCGCGATATAATTGTATTTTATATAATTAATAAACTTATTTTTATCAAACTATATAGGTACCTATCGACTGAAAAATTTATCTTACACGCGCAAACATCAAGTGACGTGTCCCAGGAGGTTAGACTTTTCCTGTCGTTAACGTTACTCGCGGAAAGATACGAATTGGCTGCAAATAGATCTTTAGCAGGGCTTTTTCGAGTGCTTACTTTATTCCGAACCGCCTATACATGTGTGGCTATAGTTGTTTAGTGAGTCGTAAATCGTTATCATATATTTATAAATAATTCAGAGCTAATATTATGCTAAAGCATTGGTTCAAGGACCCTACAATAAATTTAACTGGATGGTTTGCAAGTTCGCTGTTCACTGAGGTAGGTGTGATATGTGTAGACAGCAAACACATTGTTAAAATATCAAACAAGTGTCTTACCAGTCTCAAGAAAGACATTAAACTAAAAGTTTAGCCCTTCCACTTCATGAAATAAATAGAATCCCAACAGAATAACTCTTAAATAAGCATGTGTAATGTGAGAATAAAAAAACGAGTTGGTAAGAAAGGCGTAATGTTACAACTAGGAGGTAATTTATTACACATTTTCAACACATAGCTGAAACAGGTACTTGCGAATCATTTACGTTTCACTTGTACATGTAAATATTTTGCGACTCAAATAACATCGTTAAATGTAAATATTGCAATGATCGTCAGTAGTCTTGCAGCATTTGTAACATACTTCATTCGTGTCCGATAAAATAGTGTATTTCATTGCCAACAAACGAAATATCGAACCAGGACCAAATAGTAACCAAATAATATAATATTGTGGACACGTTCAGAAGGCAGACTCACTTGAATATTAGTTAATGTAACTAGGAGATAATTATTCCACAAGTATAACAAAATAATTTACATTTCACGTGAGCAGCATTACACATAATAATCTTGGTGAATTTGTCGAAAACTTGACTACAATTGGTAGCCTTGTACCTAAACTTAATTCCTTAACTTCAATGTGAAACTTCGGTCAAATCCGTGGTAAATTTTTCTGTGAAGTTAACGCAAAGGTAACGTAAGGAGGTCCATGTTAACTTCATTGTGAATCGGCCTTAAGGGGGTCAAATATCCAGGCGAGTGTCCAGACCTGTTCTTCTGTGGCCGTGCCCTCAGCATAGAAAAGCTGTCTGACATGGATAAAAAAATTTTAGAGAGATACATAACCATGAGAAATAAACAAAACATTATCGCCTTACAGGATTAAAATAAAACATTGACTCTTAAAGGACAAGCTTCATTTGTCACAAGTCTCGTTCACAAGCATTTCTGAAAGAAAACTTTCTACTTGTAAAATAAAATTTCTTGTTAAAAGTCAGTTGTAATTTTTCTTTCTTAATTTACTATGTTTTGTGTTCTATGTCTGAGATATTTATTTGTTCCAGCTTGAGACTTGAGAGCAGGCATGGGAAACTGAAATAAACGAAGTTGGGAACTGTTAGCTTCGGCACCCGCTGGTATGGGGGCAGCACCAACACCAACTTTCATAAACATTTTCAAATAACTCGAATATTGTCGGTCACCATTTTTCGTTGAGCATCGTAACTGTTATAGGCAGTTATGATTTTGAGGTTATAATGTAAGACGTTTTTTAAGTGTGTCCGCGGAGGAATTTTTTAATAATTGGATTATGTATTTTAAATCGTAAGTTTAGGTTTGTGTCTTAGTAATGACTCTTACCAAGATAAATGAATCGTGATCACGTACTATAGTTTTCTGTGTCAGCTTGTGTATTAAAGTGTGTAAAACAACATATTGGCTCTTATTTAAGGCAAATGTTTGACCAATGCTTGACTAGAAGTAATTAATTTAACATACCTTTACTCTATGTACGGTATTATAATGTAGCAGTTTCACTTCATTATAGTGTTAAGGTTTGTATACAAAACGATCGTTTCCAGCACAACATAAAAATACCGCAAAATATTAAAAGACTAGGATATTAATTTATTTTACTTATCGTTTTAAAAATATATGTTATGGGTCATCCCTACAATATAACATCTAATGTCACAAAACAGAGTTCGTATATATCTGATATAACATTTTTTTTATTTATTTAAGTACAGCTGTACAAGCACATGGACAGTTGTTAAACTAAATATTACATAGTATATAAATATTTTCAGGATGCATATAACTACATTATCAGATGTGTTTAGTTTGTAACCCCATTATCAGACATTTTCAGGGTGTAGTTACATTATCAGACATTTTCAGATTAAAATATTTGTCTGATAAACAAAGTCGATATAAATTTCATTAAATTTATCGAACATAAAATCGATTACGTTATGTACTCGACACATACTAATCGAAATGGCAATCATTATATTTATATGTAGCCATAAGTGATTCAAATTACCCTAGTTTATGAAGTTAGTTGGCACCCGCTTGGTAGGGGGCGCTGGAAACAGTGTCCAACATTCTAGCATGAGAGTTTCCATTCTATAATCCTCTTTGTTCTATGCTTGAGAGTATTTTCATCATTTAGTAACATAAAATTTAAGTTAATTTCCCAAAATTTTCGCAGAAAAAGTCTGTAACTTGTGTAATATTATTTCTATTACAGGTATCCCTACCCGATAATTCAGCACTGTTTATAATGTTCTAAATTCTAACATCCTACCTATGCCTCTAAACATTTCTCAAGCTCTAATAAAACTTCCATTGTGTTGATAAAGCAGTGACTCGCGATGTGTGACTATAAGTGATTGCTTCACGTTATTACTGTTATTGTGCTAGAGGTAAAAAGCGAAGTTGTTAAATCAGTCATTTCAGAGGGTGCTTAGATATATTACAGCATGTAGGTTAGGAACGGAAGAAAATGAACTAATTTATTTTCAAATATCGTTTATACACAATATGAAGTGCTGATTTAATATTCTCATTATTGTACAAGGTATTCAAAACAAAAATATGTTTGTACGAGACACAAAATGTAGTAAATATTTATTCCAATAGCTGTGGTTCTCTCTTAACCTGAAATTACAGATGTAATCTTTCATATAAATTTCAGTAAATAGAGTAAGTTTTATATATCATTAATTGCTTTAAAAACCATTGAAAACATTATAATATAAATTCACCTTCCTTGGCATTAAGTACAAACTCCATCACTTATATATTCAAACTTGTAAATATTTTACCTAGGTCGCAAGACTTTTATACAATTTTGCCATATTTAAATGTGTTTGTTCGTACAAGTATTTTCTAGAAACACAGTCACCATTCGACTTGTAAAAAATATTTGTGAATTGTAAAACAGCAATTGTAGCAATCAGTTTCGTCTTGTAGCTTTATGAAACAAAAAATACCAATTTTTTACAAGTTATAAGTTAATTCCCTTGCAACTTTTAGACATGTAGTTTTATGAAACATGCCCCTAACAATAGCTCTTGAACAATTGGCAATTAAAGAACTCACCTGCGCCAATCATAAATGCAGTTTCGGTAAGGCAAACATCAAATACCTGGACCACATTGTAGACAAAGCTGGAAGTGAGCCGAGCGGGGAGCAGCAGCTCCTCGTTGGGGTCTACCCGCCCCCCTCCACAAACACACACAAACAGTTATGCTAGTTTTTTGGTTTAATCATCTGGCTGCGCCAGTACATCCAGGACTTGGTGCTCATCACGGCCCCACTCACAGACATGCTATCCGTCAATCGGAAATTCCAATGGACAACCACAATGCAACAAGCTTTTGAGGCGATCAAGCACAGATTCGGACAGAGCCAGGTACTCGCCCGAGTTGATCCATCCAAGCCCCTCTACCCACAAACCGATGCACGCTTAAACTGGATCGGTGCCGTCTTGTTTCAGTACGATGAACATGGCGAAAAACGAGTCATTGACTACGCGAGTGCCAAGTTCTTTTCGCGAGAGTACAAGTACGACGTGAACGAGTGGGAATGCCTGGATATCACATGGTCCATCAAATACTACCAGCACTACATTGAGTATCAGCTATTCACACTCCGGATCGACAATCGCTGCTTAGTGTGGATCCATAAAATGAAGGAGGTGCGCCGCAAGTTGACCTGCTGGTCAATTCTATTACAAACATATGACTTCACCGTGGAACAGATAGCTGATGCACTGTCATGTGCGCCAGGCGACACCAAAGCCTATGACGATGATGATAGGGAGATGGCGCTGCCACCCCAACCGAAATCAAACATTATACTCCAACAAATAACAGCAACACGACAATCACGTCAAGAATCAAGCTACACAGCCGATCAAGTGTACCATGCAGCGCTGGATTTGCAGTTGCAGGAGCAATGCCAGGTGATTGCAGAGATGCAACGCCTTGGTCGGAACCAGTTCATCACTAACTGGAGCTCAGTAGACGGGCGCATGGAACATCAAGTGGCAGAAGGGAAGACCCCGGGCTCATCTATGTTCCATCTGCAGTGGTGCGACAGGTGATACAGTACCACCATGACCACCATTTGGATGAACACCTCGGCACCAAGCAGACCAACCGCAGCATCAAAGACACCTGCACCTGGAAAGGCCTGACACATCAAGTGCATGAGCAAGTCAAATCTTGCACCAAGTACAACAGATGCGCTGCACAGTAATAAACTCTGCTTGCCTACTGAGCCTTTTAGCGCCATCTCGGGATGGTGCAGACATCCAGCAAACCCATCAAGGTATGCATTCAGCATTCCAACTGCAACTTCACCCTCGGCGGCTATGCCACTGGGATAGTCATCCTCCACCACGATTAGACACTACTTATGGGAGCGGCCGTAACAATGGGCCTCCAAAAAGGGAGGGAGCATTTGACACAGCCTGTCAAACACTCATCTCCAGGAAACGCATCCCTAGATTACGTAATAAATTTAGTCACGAACAACCATATGTCACGAAATATACCTGTAATGGGTCTCCCAACATGCTGCACCTTCCTTACACCCGTATTGGCCATGTCAGTTCATATCAATCATATATTGATCTATGGAGTTTATTCTATACACATATAAGATCATAAGATCTATTACGGAAAATGTTACCCAAAATTTCCATTACAAACTTACTAACAATAATAATAGAGATTTTAGTTACCCTTATGTGACCAAAATTATTCAAATTATGTTTATAGCAACAGATAATGTTCCTGTGTTTCTAATCACCCCATTTTATGGTATTGAAATCTAACATTGTTGGGGAGGCAGATCTTAGCTAGATGTCTTGGAAACTGGATTTTCGGGGGCTTCAACGTAAAGCTAGCAAGGAGGAAAATGCCTGCATTAGCAGTAACTGCAACAACCTAATATAGTGTACCTAACACCCTAAGCCTACCGTATGTATTGTCTCATATAGCTGGGATGTCACCAGCCTGTCTTATGATAAGCAAGAAGTGCATGTATCTCCAGAAACAGGAGCCACTATGATGGCATGGACAGGCAACTAGGTAACATCCTGTAATTTGGATTCTGTACATGTGTGTTGTGACACAGGAATTTAGGTCATACTTTGTTTGCTTAAGTTGCAGTTAATTTCTATGTTCCTTCTAATCACCATTTTTAATAGAGAAATTATCAAGTGTGAAATGCATGTTCTCAATATAATTTAGTTCATGAATAGTAACATATATTGAGCCATAGTTTTACTATGAAATGACTACAGTATCACTTTCAAAAGATCACAAATAGGCCTATAAGCTTTACTGAAAGCATTTAATGTCTTTTAAATGAATTAATTCTCTTAATAATTATAATTATAATGGTTATGATTACAACTGGGCAACCAGCAGGTGGCTAGCTAAGCCTCATCCTCAGTCCCTATAATTTTGTATTTGCAGTGGTTATGACAATAGTAATGGTTGTGGATATGGTTTTGGTTATTTCTATCGCAGCACTGCCTCACATTAAGTTAGGCTACCTAACCCCTATGCAGGTTATTTAATACAAGTACATCTTATCGACTATTTTCCAATAATAGGAATCAACAGAACGAAAATGAAATAAATAAAAACGATTCACATTTAAGAATGAAAAACTATTGGATCAAGTACAAAATATCTGTTATGTTCCATAAAACATTTGTTAGCACACAGTGTCTTGAAATACGGGCAAAATAAAAGCTACCACTATCCATAAGATTACCCTTTAATGACCATCGTAATTTATAGTAGTTTACTTCTAAATAACGACAAAATACCTAAATGTGACAATTACTTTGTCTAAAAAGAGCAATTTAATTTACTAAGGGCTAGACTACATCGGCAACAGCACACAAACAGCACAGACGCACAGAAGTTAAATGTGTGTTAATATGTAGCAGCTACCTAATACATGGACGCATAGCACACGCACAGGAAAATAGCACACAATCGGTGCACAAGAAGTTGACAAATTTTTAACTTTTCTGTATGCTGTGCACCGTGTTGTGTGTAGCCAATCATGAAGCATTGCGGATAATGCGCTAGTATGTTTAAATATTTACGAAGTTGTGTAAAAGTAATTATTTATTTTAATCGTTTATGCACGAAGAACCACAATAAATATTATGATTTTATTTAGTTACGAAAGCAGAGAGTAAAGCAATTTAACACATTAAATAGTCTCTCAAATAATTTCGAACACTTCTATGTTGTGTGCGAATGTAGCATGATAATCTGTGCTGTTTGTGTGCTGGTGTGCTATTTGCGTGCTGTGACCGTGTTATTACGAATGTAGCAGCTACCCTTAACGAAAATCTCAACAATCAAATCTGTAAACAATCCATGATTCACAGATATTTACGCAAGACAACCAACAAATTGTTGTCACAACAGCATTGTCCCCTGACACCCAGCGATCATTGTGAACATCTCAACTTGATATTTCAGAGACCTATTTTAATGTTCATATTGAAATGTTACTTTCCAATGTTTTTGAAATGTTTATGCAATGTTTGATGAGAAATGTGTAATCTATATCGTTGGTAAAAGTTTCAACTAAAATTCCTGAGACCTAGGTGAAACATTCCAATTGCAATATTGTGTTGCAATGTCTCTAAAATATCTGTGAAACATTTAAATAAAATGTTATGTAGGCGAAACATTGTACAGTTTCAAAAACGTTTCTGAAACACAACTGAAACATTGTGTGCTGAATGGGCAGTTACAACTAAAATTACTATTATATTGTAAAAATAATGTATTACATATTATATTACTTATGTGTTGGTGGAGCTTGGAAATCAGTGAATTAGTACATTGGGATTAATCGAACTGACTGTTGTTTTCACATGAAACGACGAAAAGTCAGTGGTTTTTACTGGTCATTTACACCAAATTTTTATCCAAATTTGGGTACTAAGTGATTAATACGCAAACCAATGCATTCAAAAATAGCTTTAAAACACACTTCTTATAACATCCACATACAATTTTCCGAAAATTGGCGAAAAAGGCTTCGAATAATAATGACTCAAATTCAAAAACATCTGCAAACACCGAACTACCAGAACAAACATACACATAAAAGCATAGCCAAATGAAGCTAATTACGTTTACTTAAATTTAAGTACATAAAAATTTTAATTTCTACACTTATCAGTAGTAGAAAAACACATTTTTAATTGTTTAAGTCAAATATATAGTTCAACGTAAGACTAAAATGGCGACGCATTAACGCTGTCTATGAATGAGTCAAATAAACATTTAACTACACTAGTGTAGCCTAACGGTGGAAAAGGTAAATACATAAAGGAACCAGCCCAGCCATTCCAGTTGCTACGGGCTTTACCTAACCCATAGTCGTAGAACAAGTCTGGACACTCACCTGGAAACTTAACCCTCTTGTTGTTTGGCTGCAGTTTACCAAGTTACCGATAATGCTATACATTTTTGGCGCTGTAATCCGGACAGTCGGGCCCAAAATCCGCCCATTTCCCTTGCATTAAGATGAACAATTTATCAAAAAGTATTTTTTATCATTTTATGAAATACTTCCTTCGCTCACAATTTTAAATCATGGCTCCAGCAATCTTTAATTACTTTATAATGTTAAGAATGGACGAAAAGTGGGCGGAGTTTGAATACGACAACCCGGATTGCAGCGCCAAAAAGTACAACATTCTCGGTAACTTGACGAACTGCAGCCAAACAACAAGGGGGTCAAACAAAATACATTGGTAGATAGGCGAGTGTCCAGACCTGTTCTTCTTCAACCGTGACCTAACCATAAACCACCATACCGAAAATGAATACAACAACGATCGCGTACACGGGCCGCCTTCCGTTTTTTTTACAGACAACACTGATATCACTGACAGTTTGCCAGTGTCCGTGAAGAATAAGGGAACAGTGTCAGTAATCAGCAAAAAATTTCTCCGTCAGTAAATATGTAATATCGGAACGTTAAATCAGTAAACAATGCTGCAATATGTGTTGCCTAGGCCGCGTGCCATTTGTGCTGATTTCACTGATTCAGTAATCTCAGTAACGTCAGCAGCAATTCCGAAACTGCTGAGATCACTACCAGTTGTTTTCGCGGGCTTTCGTGTAAGCACCCTGTGCGAGGCTAGGCGACTACTGAGATTACTGGAGCTGCAGAGGTTGTGTAGTGTCAGTAATACATTGTATATCATGCTAAATTGGTTCTCTCATATCTATTGATTCAGTTTGTTCTTTATATTTACAATCTATTTTATTACTGTATTGCCGATCGTTCCGAAACTATTCTCACTGAGACAAACCACGATTTCCACTAACACTGAAACTGTCCCGATACTGCTGGCAGTAAACTCAGTAATCTCACTGATTTCAGCAGTAACGGAACGCGGCCCTAGCATCTACATCTCCGGCATATCTGTGATATTATTTTTGCGATGAACAATCATGTTTATTTCGTGTGTTGTGTAAATAATATTTACTTTAAATATAAAGTTGGTATATTTTTAGCATATTGGATGCATCTAGCACGACTTACGACAGATATATTTTTATTCATTTTTTCAAGATGAAGCTTAACCATAGGTTTGGGAAGCTGTATCCATTATTTTTAAATACATAAGCAAGGTACGATTCAACCTCTAAACATTATTTAGGTTTTGCAAACTGCACGACAAATACTTCAGTAACTATAAAAAGATGTTAAATAAACATATATAAATTAATAGATACCCACTTTGGCCCTTATATATATTAAAAAATGACTCCTTGTCCTACCTTGAGATAACTTCAACTTTTGGATTTCCGCCAGAAACATTGGTTTACTGACAACACTGATACTCTGAAGCGCCAGTAAAATCGGTAATCTCAGTAAACGGATGTAGCTTCGCACAGGATATCGTCATCAACATAGATGTATTGTATAGTAGAAGGAACATGATGTCACAAATGTGTCTCGAGAGTTTGGTGTTTATTTATGTTTTCTCAGTGTAAAAATGCAGTCGTGTTGTTTGAAACTCATGGTGCACCTTCCAGAATATTTATTTAGTCATGTGGTGTCACCAAGATCTCTGTTCAAAACCTTATAGTAAGTATGCAGCTAATATTTACTTTTTTTTTTTTTTTTTTTACTAAAAACAGATGTGTTAAGGAAAACAGCAATGTGGCAAACATTGTTTGCACATTTGTCGTTCTGAAATTTCTGCGCTATTAAACTAAGCGATAAAATGGTTGCATGCTCTCCTTCATCGGCATCGCAAGCATTTGATTTTTAGGGGGGTGGGGGACGTCACTGGTAGAGAAAGTGTACATGTAATCTACGTAATTATAACCTACGTAATAAAGGGGTGTGTAGGAGTCATCCACCAGTAAATTTTATATTTTAAAGTGCAAAATGCTGCTATTTAAAGAGTTTCTGCATCAAATTATTTAATATACAACTGAAGGAAATCTTAATCTTAAAAAATCTTAAAAACTACGAATTTTTTTTTTTGGGGGGGGGGAGGGGACGTGTTCCTTCCATCCCCCGTTTATGACGCCCCTGCTCTCCTTAGTTCATATATTCATATGGTATCAACATAACCCAACATAGTTGTGATTACTAAGCAATTATTATCTTGGCTCTCAATGTTATTTCAAATCTCCCGCGTATATTTAACTAAAGTCATGTGACACATGTAGAACACACAATTTCGTATGCAGTGGTATAGAAGATACTCCCTCTATCCTATATTTACTCTAAGGTCATCAACCAACCATCAGTGACTATCAGTGCCGTCAGCAATATCGGAACTATAGCTGACATTACTGAAAACACTGGAATCAGTGAATAACGGAAGGCGGCCACGGAAGTAACAAAAAAAAAAAAAAAAAAGGGACGGATAAAGCCGGATTCACACGTCCACAGATCGTCCAGAACATACAGAACAGACAATGCAGATGACCGTTCATGCGTATACAGATCTTCGGTGTACCAATGATTAAGTTCGTTGTTTATACTGTATTGTGTTAACATGTGAAGTTGCGTTTGTGGGCGTGGCATTTAATTGAATGTTTTTAACTTTTAGCACGAGAGAGCTTTATGCAGCTATCAACTAAATCATCTTACGTGTATTTGCTTGATAATTAAATAAATCGTAATTTAATACAGCATAATTCTGTGGTAATTATTGGAGTAGTGCAAATGAGAAGTGACAAGTGTTTTTACCGACTTCACTTAAATTTATACTTGTGTGTCTTATAAAATAAATGTGATAGAGACGGGAATCAATATTTTCAATAAGTTTATTTGTGTTTAAAAGCAAATATCTTCCGAAAAGAAGACACTCAAAGCAAGAAGCCTACATACGAAAGTTTGCACCAGCAGTTTTATATCAGGTAAGTCATGTACTTTTTTTTTTAGTTAGGTATTTGACTGTTGCAAAATCAAGCTTTATTTTTTTATTTTTTTTTTTTTTTTTAGAAGAACATAAACTTGACATAGTAGTGTTAAGATTCGACACAAACAGATCAGTCCTGAAACTCACTAGCCTAATTTTGTGGTGCCTACATTCAGTCAATTCGTAGTGGGAAGATAAATAAAAATCTGGTAATAAGTAGGCATATCTAAGAAATATTAAATAGTTTTTAAAATTTGTCAAAGAAGGGAAACTGAGTACAACTGAAGGAGACAGACAATTTTTAATATTGTGTTGATGTTGTAAGTTACAGGTTTATGAGTTCAGTTATGTTGGTGTTTCAAAAATAACTATAGTAAGTTAAGGGATCAGGTACAGCAGTGGGTAGCAGGGTGGGTGAAGGATAAATGGAGAAGACAAGGGCAGGCTGGTGAGGATGAAGGGAACATTTGGCAATCAGTGATGTTGAAGGAACTGGAGTGGAACTCATTGTTCCAAAGGAGAGGAGTGATAAAGCTGGTCAGGATGTACAGAGTGGTAAACTGAGAGGGAGGTAAGGGTATGTTAGGCTGCCTATTAACTAAGGTAGAGTAGGAGAATAGGGAATAATTGTGAAAAGGTTCAGAGCAGAGCAGAGAGTGTACTAGTTTATGCTTAGGTTGGTGAGGGAATGGAATTTGCTGTAGGAGTAGCAAGCGAGGGTGGTTAGAAGGTAAAGGAGGGGATTGGCAGGTGGTTTGATATTGTTACAAGTTGCGGGCTAGGTACGTTTGGGGATGGAGGTCTTTGATAAAATAAAGAAAATAAAGCTAATCCAGTTTATTTACAACTGTATATACAAAAAAAATCTATGTCTATAAAGATTTATCACAATAAATGGCAAACAGAAGAAACAACTACTACTTACATAAAGGATAAAAAAATACATCTACACAAGTTCTCTGTCTATAGAAAGGTTACTAGTCACTCACAATGGTGGACCCAAAGAAATAATACAGCAGAATCTTTCTGGCCT